>JAQFZY010000075.1:0-58729 GCA_034696285.1 Hypogastrura burkilli | reverse complement strand
AGTTTGTAGTACTTTTTCGACTTTTTGGGTTTAATGCCCGATAAGTGTAAAATAAGTAAGTCGTCGTCGTTGTCAATAAACAGGGGGAGAATGTCCATTTTAAAGTTAATTAATGAGAGCTCGTCACACTTTAAATTCTTGACACACACAATTGAATTAGAAAGTCTGGCGCCAAAGTTCACCCCATGTTTGTGTTCACACGTGCGCAACATGATTATCATGCTTTCCTACGTTTGAACGTAAACCTGAACTGGTGCGGTTCCGCTAGAGCATAGGTTTAGGTTTACGTATAGGTTTGATTTGCGCACGGACCCTATTGACCCCCATTCTTATTCATTTGGGCTGACCTAAGCCGCCCAGCCTCCCTCGCCCTTGATACGGCCAAGGGCCAGGCTAGATTTGGAAGGTTTTTTTTAACATCAGAGCTCTTTCTATTGATCCAAAGGCTTTTGTAAAAATTAGGCCCAGAGTCAATATTGATTCAGTTTGTTAGGGCCCGGGATTATGTAAATAATGTTTTCCCTTGTTTTCCCCCAAAGTCCTCTTTAACGTATACAGTACTTTTGGAATCCTAATGAAGGGCGGAGGAGATGGGCCCTCAATATGCCCCGATGTAGAATTAAAATGAGTCTTTAGGTTAGTGCTAGTCGCTAATACGATGTGCGGGGAAGCATCCGGGCAGAAGGGGGATAAAGGCGTGCCAAGTCCGAACTTATGAGTCAAGCCCAAAATTACTCATGCTCATGGAGGCCCCCTCAGCCCAAAATCTCATCAAATTTCCTTTAGAAATTCATTTGGGATGAGGAGGGAAGATTATGAACTAATTTAGGGCACGGATTTCAAGCTGTGTGTTTCGAAGGCTGTTGCCGGGTTCCGGAGTTGGAGCTCCAGCTTTAAGCATTCTGCGTGGTAATAACCAAGGCCGGTGGGGTGTAAATTGTGAATCTGACCCTGCGTTTCGAATTTCTATCTGCGGATAAAAATCACACTTACGTCTGTATTTTAAGAAGTACAAATAGTAGAAAGTAGTATTTAAAAAAAAAGAGTCACTATAGTGGGGTAGGGTGGTAAAAACCGCGAAAAGCGTATTTTTATCATTTTTCTGTAACTATAGGGTAGGGTAATAAAAACCATCGCGTAAAATGTATTTTTTTATCACTATAGGGTAGGGGGACAAAAAAAAACATACAGGAGTTGTAATTTTTATCAATTTTTATCAATATAGGGCAGGGTAGTAAAAACCACCAGGACAAAAAAAAAATAATTTGTTTCAGTTTTTATCACTATAGGGTGCTGAAAAGCATCACGAAAAATGTGTTATTTTAAAAACATTTTTTTCTCACTATAGAGTAGGATGATACAAGTCACCCATACAAAAAATGTATTTTCTTCATTATAGGATAGAGATATAGAAATTACCATGATAAATGTATTTTTTTGGTTTTTATCACTAGGGCTAATCGAGAGATTATTAATAAAATGATTTTTTTTTAAATGTGAACAAAAACTGTCAAACTATCTTGTAATGCCTTAACTAACTGAAATTTCAGCTAAATAGTTGTGCATTTTATCAGAAATTTTAGGAATTTTTATCATTTAGTACCACAGTCTTTCTTACTTTCCTGAACTTGCCACGCGTGCCTGTGTTTGAACTTAACATTTACAAGGCCTTGAGTTGAGCATTAGCCTTTTCCATACAAACAGTACGAAGAATGTAACATAAACTACTTTTGGACTAGCACAAGATTCGGTTTGCAGCTTTGTTGATCTTTGGAAATGGAGCTTATAATTAGTTGCAGATCTGAACTCCTGTGGTTTGTAGCCCTTAAAATTTTAGATCAAAGTCGCGTGCATTTTCCATATTGTGCATTATTAAAGTTTGTAATACATGTTACATAGGTACAATGAACCAGATATGTATTTGCTCTAAAATTGCCATTTAGCGTGGCCACTGGCGGTAAAGTCAAACCCAAATCACAGGATCCTTTAGGCCTTAAATCAATGCACATACATATACTCTCGAAAAACGAAGTTGAATGCACAATGCATTATGCATGGACTATGTAAAGTTATTAAAGGCAAGTGGAAGCAACTTTCCCTCGCCTATGAAGCTATTGGACGTTGAGAGGCCTAGAGCCTACTAATCCGATCCCATGTATGCATTTCACATAATCATTAACCAACTTTGACGCTTACAATCTTAATAGGCGCATTAGGCCATCGACTCGATTCAGGCTCTCTTCGTATTTCTTGAGCAAGAGCTTATGGCGAGCATAACATTTAGCCAGGATTATTATTAGGAAACTTTTCACTCCGGATTTACATAGTGATTTGAGTGATAAGTTTTTAGTGAGGGCCGGCTCAAGTGGGTCCATGTTAAGGGCCTCCGCATCTAGCAGTAGTATATATTTAGTACCTACTAGGCATAGAATTTGATGAGGCAGATCAAATTCTTCACGCTTTTTCCTCCGCTCTAATTCAAGTAGGTACGCATACTATGGATTCACAGACTGGATATGGCTAAGTATTATGGGTTATGGCTTTTGCGCCGACTGCGAACTGCCTTCGCTTCCTGCGACATATCTCATGTTATATTACGCTACAGAGTCTGGAGTAATTTCTGGGTATTTTTGTTTCAAAATATTTACAATGTGACAATATTTTTTGAAATTTCACCAACTTGGACTTTGTAAAGTTAGAGTTCGCCAAAATGGAGTTGGTCAAATTAGAGTTGGCTAAACTAGAGTTCGCCAGGTTCGATTTCGCAAAATTAGAGTTCACCAAATTGGAGTTGGCGAAATTGTTGTTCGACAGTTGTAGCTCGGGAAATGGTAGTTCGCCAAATTGTAATTCGCCAAATTAGAGTTCGCCAAATTTGACCTGGCGAAATTGTAGTTCGGCAGTTGTAATTCGCCAAATTAGAGTTCGCCATATTGGAGTTGGCCAAATAAGAGTTGGACAAATTAGAGTTGGCCAAATTAGAGTTTGCCAAATTAGAGTTTGCCAAATTTTAGTTTGTGTAATTGTGTTTCGCCAAATTAGAGTTTGCCAAATTGTAGTTTGTGAAATTGTGTTTCGCCAAATTAGAGTTCGCCAACGTGGAATTTTCCAATGGAACATGAAACCTTTGAATGAGCTGTAATATAATCCGTCTGAAATTTGTGGAGCAGTTTATTGATACCATGACTTGATGGATTTCCTGTTTTTTTGCAAATCCGCAATCTTGCGATGATATTGGCACATTTCCGTTCCTAAGGCTCTATTCTTAGCTTGAAGTCAATGGCCCTCCATCGTGCTCCTCAAGTTCGGATCAATTTTAATTGGAGAAGTTGGCATAATGAGCCGGAGACCCTGAACCTGATCCTGTACGAAGAAGATAGCGGGATTAGATTTCGGTTCTATAATTAAAATGGGCCATTGAATGGGGACCCGCGTCATGTCCTACTAACTCTAAAAGTCAGAACTGATCCCCGTGAATCTAATTAGCCTTCCGGTACCTTGATTCTGTTCCAGGTCGAGCAGCTAACGTTCCTCTGGATCCTCTTCTTCATGATCGTGATCGGGAACTCGGCCGTCCTGGCGGCTCTCATGCTTGCAAAAACACCGAGGAAGTCACGAATGAACTTCTTCATCATGCACTTGGCCCTCGCAGGTAAGGATCCGTGGAATCAAATCTAACCGCGTACTGGAAAAGTAAATAGAAGGATAAGGAATGGCTCCGGGCTAATCTCCGATAACGTATATTCAAGCCCTACGCCTGTTTACACCAGAAATTACTGGCGGAGCAAATATAATAATTCCTGCTGCAAGTCGTAGAATTCATTTATGTAATAGTTATATACATAGAAAAGCTGCGATTTTCGTTATTACTACGGAAAATAAATCTCAAGGTATCCGAAAGAAATGGCAAGTTTTATCATTTATTTTGACTGAATTATGCTCACAGTTTAGCTAGTTAAACTTAGCTTAAGCTGTACATAATCTAACTTAACCTAACCGAAGCAATCCAAAACTAACCAAAAAGCTGCACCTACCGAACCTAGGATATGTCAACCTAACCTTACCAAGGCTAACGTAAGCTATTCCAACCCTTACCTTTCCTAAGCTATACCAAGCCTAACCTAACGAAAGCTATACCAAACAAAACCTCGCTTAAGCTACATAAGGCCAAACCTCGCTTAAGCTACACAAAAGCAAACCTATAACGCCGCTTCAGCTATACCAAGCCAAGAATATATAACGTCGCTTAGGCTATACCAAACCAAACCTATAACGTCGCTTAGGCTATACCAAGCCGAACCTATAATTATACTGTACCCGCTTTAACTAACCCAAAATATGCTGAACCTAAGCAGCACAAGACCTAAGCTATAAAAAAACCAAGCTGTACAAATATTAAGCTGTATCAAACCTGGACTATATGAAACCTAAACTGTACCAAACCTGGACCATACGAAACCTAAGCTATACCCAACCTGGACTATACCAACCCTAAACTATACCAAACCTATGCTAACCGATATGATACAAATACAAGTTTAACGGATGCATAATCGATCCAAATCAGCCTAGACTTAACCTAAGCTCTACCCAAACTAACTATAACTAACCTAGACTAAAGAATTTGAACCTGAACTAACCTATACCAAACCCAAGCCAACATACGTGGTATATATATTATTTGTTGCACTAATATCGGAATACCATTTAGGAAAAGCTTACGTAAGACGTCAATTGAGGGAGCGTCTTTTGTTTTCCAAAAAATAGTAAAGTTGGCACAAAATTAGTGCCTACATCCGTTTAGATCATCACAGGAGCCTGAATCGACAAATTCACCTTTACACAATCCCCATGCCCACCCGAAATGCAATTTAGTGTACATGCTCCGCCATAGGCTCCCTTTGATTTCCCTCAAGTAGTCGGCCCGCTGCAGTTGATTAGGAAATTACAAAAGGGCCTTCCTGGAGAAGGAACAACTGAGTTCCAGATTGAAGCTCCAGCTCCACTTGAGCAGTGCAAATAGAGCCCGGCCTGGAAAAAGGCACTCACTTCCCTGTCTCCGGCCCTTGTCCAGCTCAAAAGAACTTTCCGGATCCAGGAGCCTCATTACGTGAATGGCCCGGCAGGACCTTGCCTAATCCAGGAATCAGAGCTCAGGTCTCGGAAGTCACAAGTCACATGTCACAACTGTATATACAAACCATAGGTTATACGTGGATCTCTGTATTTAAGAGATTCGGAATTTTACGGGAATTAAATGCAAAATTAATTCAAAACGTTTGGAATATGGCTCAGCCTACGTAGGTCCCGGATCCCGCTGAGAGTGTCGGCATGCTTGTTGTTCCCGCATTGAAAGCGGATTAAAGCCGGCTAACGGCTTTAAGAAAACCTTTGAATCTTACGGCCTTTGTTTACGTATGTCGTAAGCCTTGGGAGGGAGATCCCTTATGTAAACTCCAGAACTTTCGTCAAAGTTCAATACCGGGCCCTAAGCCGATTTGGCGCTTTCACTTCCTAGTGAAAGTCAGTGCAAGCTATTCGGCCTTTTTAAGCCGCTCACCTTTTTGCCATGTTTTGAGCCACTGAGTCCACAGCTTAGCATATTCCAAGGTTGGACGGTTGCCATAATGGGATCATGCATGGGGTTGTCCATCAAGTGCAGACCGAAAGTTTCCCTAGGGAGACTTATGCAGGAAATCCCAATATTGCAGGCTAATTTTATATTAGAAATCAGAAATACACTGTGCTGTAGGCTTCTTGGATTTTTGTATGATTCGCGAATTTACGTGAAAATATTAAAATTGCATTTTATGAATTCACAAAAACTTGAGTTAGAAGAGTCTGGCATCTGGTATCATAAATTTCATATCTCCAATTGAATCCGTTATTAAATTCTTTGAGCTCTAATAAACACTATTTTTGGGTGCTATTTTATTGCACATTCCCCCCAAATACCCAGATTGCACTGTACATATATTAATTCTCGGAGATTCAATATTTGGCACGTGTGTGCCTGTTCCTCTGTCGTCATAGCAATGTCATCCCTCAAATTCCCGCATATATGTAACTGCATCAAATTTGAGCGGAAATGATATGGAAAATCCTGCTTGAGGGCAGCATAATGGCGTTGAATTGGACCAGCCTAAATAGATTTGTCGGAAATACGCTCTTGATGGATCCATTTTCAGCCCAAGTGCCCTCCTCTTACTGATTCGGATCTACGACATGGAGAGTCCGGAAAGGGAAAGTTTAGGCATCTTTTTTGCCGATATAGGATTCTCTTTTCCCTGTCTTCCGGTAGTGTTGAGCCTCCATAAATCTCTTATTCCGTCCTCTTGAGCCAAAGCACGCCAAAGGAAGGCGGCCTTTTTCGGTATCTATTGGCCAGATCCAGACTGCAATGGCTCAATCTCTCACTCTCACTTCTCCGACTCCAACAGAGACATTAATTCCACTCAATTTACAAAATGCTCTCTGAGATCCTCAAGCTTCTTCCCGTCTCTTAATCAAGAGCCCTTAGCTTTGAGCCCGCAGTCAGGCCTCCCTAATCACTTGAACTTTCTAAGGAGGCCTCATTTCATTTACAAGCAGGTGCACAAGTCTAAAGTGATGGTTTCAGCCCGAACTCGGATCCACTTAGTGATACTTTCAGCCAGTGTTTCGACTTTCCACCACTTTGCACATTTTATATCACTTTTTATCGTTTACTGATAAAAAGTGATACAAAGTGATAAAAAAATATATAAATTGATAAAAATGGCGAAAGTGCGCCAACATTCAAACTCAACCCTATATTGAACTAAAATTAACAATTGAGAATGAATTAAATTACAAATTTTGGTTTTACGTAACAATTACGTTTTCTCAACTACCTATTCACTATTTAGCTAAAATTCATTACAATAGGAAAATTTCCTGTCAAATAGTCGATCAACTCTCTAAAACTGAGCCGGGATAGCCTTCGCGTACCACTACAAGTCAGACGGCTCACACGAGAGAAGCCAGGCGTCTGTAGTCTGTCTATATGTGTCTGTACACTTTAGTCATGCCGCATCCGAAACTATTGTGATTCTTTTAAACATTACAAACCTAATTGAAAAACCGCGCTAATTTTCACTCTTTATTTCTACTCTCTCAACCTACGACACCTCGATTTATCCATAAAATAGTTTTTATCACTTTTTATCAGCAAACCCTTCGGATAAATAGTGATAAAAATACACTTTTCATCGGAGTGATATTTATCACTTGATAAATACTCGAAACACTGCTTTCAGCGCAAACTCCGATCCACTCATATCAAGTCATGTTTGAGTTTTAGACTAGTGCACACGTACTTTAAAGTTTGCAATATGAATCATAAATATCTGAAGTCATTCCAGAAATATAAACGAGAATGTGGAGTATCTAGCCTCATAAATTCTCTGTCCGCGGACAAGGTGTTGAGTTGCTAGATTTCTAATCGGATTCCGCCAGCTATAGTAATTCATTTCAGGTCTTCGGGCTCTACGTTGTGGAAGTGAGCAGGAAATATTAATTAATTAGATAATCCTGTCAGGGGAAGATAGTAAATGTTTGCATGTGTGTCACACGTCACACGTCACAGAGACTTCCCTCTCTGGGCTTAATTTAGACCGCCCTCTTACTCTTAAAAACTACAATTTAGTCTAGGCTTTGAAGTTGAGAGGCACATCTTTTGATAACACAAACATTAAGCTTCTTATCGCACCGCATAATACCCGGGTCACTCATGCTGGTACGGCTGACACGGCGGGTCTTTAATTCCATCTCAGCTGGAATAAATTATATGTAGATAATAGGATCATGTCCGGTAGCAGGCCCCTAAGTTCCTTACTGAACTATAAAGAGCTTATACGCTTTCAGATTTGATGCGCATGCGTGGCTATTGCTAGAGCTGTGCACCAATCATGTTCTAACCTAATCACAAACCAAGTATATGCCGCATATGTGGCATTTCTACAAATATTATATTGTCTAAAGATATTGTATATAGAGTCTTCTACGCCTTCCAAGTTGTAACGTAACTTAAACCAGCAATTTTGATCATACGGGTCCAATTATAGAGGTGCGCAATACTGCCAAAATCCAACCAATCATAAGTCGAGCATAATTCCCTGAGGTGTTTATATTTCTAGAGCTGTGCACCAATCGTACATGGAGAACTGTCAATTGCGGTGCCTATATTTGTAGAGCTGTGCACCAAGCATAAATCGAGAATATGCCCCTACGCCCTCTATATTTTTAGAGCTGTGCACCCATCCCAAACTCTAGCCACTCCTTACTTGCTCTCTTTCAGATCTGGCCGTGGGACTCATCAACGTGCTCACGGACATAATTTGGAAAATGACTGTGGCCTGGTACGTGGGGAACGTTGCCTGCAAAGTCGTTCGGTTCTTTCAGGTGAGGTCAACCGTAGTGTACGGTAAGCGGATTAGGCTCAATATTAAACCCTGCCTAAAACTACTATGACATTTAAGCCCGCCAAGCAAGCGTAGGAAGGCTTTTACGACCAGTAACTTTCAATCATCCTTCCTTGAACGAAGTAAGCCGAAGCTTTCTCTACAGATTTTTGTCTTAGAGTGGGACAATCTCTGGAATTCTAATACAATTTTGACCCATTTTACTGGGAAAGGAGGGCGCTAGGCTCTCACAAAGGGCCCTTTCACCAGCCCCCAAAGTAATTCGTCTTTTTATGAGTAAAAAAGCTTGAGTCGATCTTTATTGAATGGGCCTTCCCGAGAAAGCGGGCTAAGGGCTGGAAAAAAGAGGAATCTATTATGGAAGTAACAGGCCGTTCTACAGTTTCTCACATTTCAGCCAGAGAAAGTCTTATATTCATATATTACATGATTACGTCGTAAATATATTATTTCAATCGGATTTTATGACCAGGCTCACATTTTTGTACAACTGGTGTCGTACGATTTTGCCTGGAAAAATCCACGGAATATTTTACAGTGACTTATAGTATAGTTTCAGCATATACCTACATACATAGTATCATTACTACTCGTCATTATCATTAGGGCTCAAAGCCATTCTTTTTAATGTCCCGCACTGTAATTAGGACACTACTTACAAAATTCGTAAAATTTGGCAAGAATTTGCCATTTACAGTGATAAACTTATTCTACAAATTATTCAAACATTCCGCAGAGCAAATCGACCATACTTCCTATAAGTATGTACATTATAAACGGACTGTAATGATTTGTGCTGGAATAATAATTTTGAAAAGGAAAAGAATTGCAAAAAAAAAGACGCTTTGTATGAATGCAGATTTCTGTGAAGAAAAATAACTCGAGCCCGGGAAAACGTAAAATTCCACGGATTGTTTTGCGCAGTATTTATACTACTTACATAGCTAGCCATACATATAAATACAAAGGTTTTTTCTAGGATAAAATAATTAAAATATATTATATATGAGCAGTTAGGACTATCGGCATAATAAAAATTTAAGGTGAAGTTTTGTGGAAATTGTTATCCTTGAAAGAAAATCCATTGCGTAATTAGCATTTCTCATTAGCTTCCATTATTTACCTTTCAGAAACAGGTACACTTTGCGGACTTCTAACCTTCAGGCTTTATTGGTTAGCTGGAAACTAATTATATTTTAAACACTATATTGAAAGCAATAACTAGTGAAACCTTGCAATTACAAATTTTAGCATTTTCTTGAGACAATTGTAAGTTAATTCACAAATTCATGAAACTCATTACTCATTAAGAAATGCTTTTAATTTCTCTTTCTTCTAAAAGTCATATCGCTACTATATACATACATAGTATTTGACATTTTTTCCCCAAAAAACGGAGAAAGTCTGTTTCTGGAATAAAAAGTAATAAGAGCGGGACTCAGACACGCAGATCCTTGTCAAACCTAGAATCTCTGCAGGACTCCTTCGCCTTGTGCCTTTCCCTGAATATCCATATTAACTAGGCTAGGCCCCCGAAAAACTGTAAGTTATATGTACGTAATAATCCTGGGCCTGTTACTGGAAGTATTTCTAGCGGAGCTGCCTAATGCATACACGGAATGAAATTATGAGACTTTCCCTCGTCCCCCCTCCGTCATAAAAGAGGGACGCCAGGGAAAAGATTGCGAATTCAGCATGTTAGCCAGGCAAATGAGAGCTCAGGTCCCTGTCCTATCTTCCTGGGATCCTCCTTTAAACCTACGATATGGCTACGTTAAGGAAGAATTATATAAAAATTACATCAAGCCCCCCCTTTTTTGTCATTTTAAGTTCCCTAATTTTGGGAGGCGGGGAAAGTTTACTTTTTAATTACTCATCAGGAGGCGGAGGGAGCCGAGAGGCGGAAATAATTAGGCTTCTAATAATTGTAGCCCTGCTCAGGCCTACGCTGATACTTCAATCTATTGCGAAAAAGACGGAATTGACGAATCACCGGCTAATCGAATAATATAGGGGAGTTCAGGTAGGCCGTGATGATTGAATGACGGATTATTTGATCGTTCCCTTCAGGCCTGGAAGCCCTTCAGTTCGAAGTCAAGGGCCTCTCGTCCATCTTAATAATTGATTCCTATTGTGGAGCATTGGCGGATTTCTGTGTCAAGCCTTTCCGTTCCAGGCTCCGTCAACATAAAAGCTAGGGGCCCATAAATCAGCTCATAAATATAGAACGGTCGAGGCCAAATTAAGTTCGTGGGTGGATTCACAATTTAAGACTAATATTTTGATCGGAGGTCTATAGAGAGTTGCGGAAATTCGGACAGAATTCATTTTGGCGAATTGTTTTTTTTTTTTTTGTAACGTTTTATTTAAGTGGAAGTTGATGGAATCCGACCTGGAGCCAAACTTGGCCTGTAATGTTCTTAAGGAATAGCTCGAATTCGCCAGACTGGTTTTCGCCAAAACAATGCATCGTAATTTTCCACATTATCCTAATCAGCTTTTAAGAAATGGGACTGTATACCATAGGCTAGAGTTTAATTGACCTTAACATAACATAAACTCAAACATGCCAGACTTCTGAGCCACACTGTATATATGCAAATTTGAACGGAATGGGCCATAAAGAGGATGCAGGAGCGGAAACGTAATAATACTAAATGTACCAGAATTATGCTTATATTTAGAGCCCTGCACCCCCATCCTTGGCACCCCCTCCCATTCCGGTTTAGCCTGATGGACTGATTTGGAAGGTAGCTTGTGGAAACGGCTCGGATTTTCCGTACATTAAGATAGACATATTGGGCTCTTATTATGAGCCTCGGTTCCGGAAATCAGTTTGGAGAGCCTCTTTGAGCTGGAGGGCTCTTCTCAAAGGAAATGGCCCGGGCTGGAATGCAATTGAGCAGGAGGAGGAAGGCCCCGAATTCCTCCACGGGATCCCGGCAATCCAATTGACTACAAATGTAGATAAATGGGCCCAGAGTGTAAATAGGCAATTTGCATTGAAATTCACACTTCCGCCTATCTCACCGACAACCCACTTTGAGAGCCCGTTCCGGGCCAAGGCTTTAGAAGGGCAATAAATTAGTATTGAAAATGGGAGGAGGCCGATATGTCAGGGACCGAATTGAAAGGGAATGGAATCCGGCCCATCTCTCTAATGCTAAATTATTGTTGGTAACGCTAAAACTTTTTTCCAGTTTGCATTTGCAGGCAGGTTAGACTATATAATGCGACTTCAGTTGCCGCTCACACTTAAAAGCTGGACTCTGTTTTTTTGTTACAGTAAGCATTTCGTTTGACCTACATATTTGAAATCTACATTTTCTTATTAGCACTTTTAATTCAAAAACACGCCCAACACAATGGGTCAAATTATTGACCCGTTATGGAAGGTCGAAAGCCGACCTGAATATCCGTGAGCAAAATACGCCAGTAGAGTACCCTGAAATGAAATAGCTCAAAGTTCTAAGTTTAGCCTGCTATTGTGCGTTCGTTAGGAATGCCAGAACTCACAACAGAGAAAGTTACTGTTTTTGTCCTAAACTTTTCAAAGAAAGTCCAAGTTTAAACTTTGGGGCCCTTGATTTCAGACGGTGGTCCTGTACTCGTCAAACTACGTCCTGGTAGCCCTCAGTATTGATCGCTATGATGCCATCACTCACCCACTCAACTTTGGAAGCAGTTGTAAGTACTATTATACGGTCCCAAGTTCCAAGTATTCATACAATTGTCTGTTTTTTTGTACTTTCTAATCAATGTCACCAGTCACCACCTATCACTTATATAACTTGGCAACGATCATCTAATGAGTGAAAGTTGGACTTGATATTTGATGTATTTGCCAAGCGTGTGATTTAGCAAGAGGACATTAATTTGAACATAAGACAAACCGCTACAGCAAAGTTAGCTTTGAGCCGGAGTCGGATTAATTCAATTACGAAATTCGTCCCTGACTCAATTTCCAAAATAGGCTCCCTGGGCTTTGATTAAATAGAACGCATAACGCATACGGTGAAAGCAGGTGCACGTCTACTCTTTCATAATGTGCCTCTTGCGTTCAAAAGAGCATGGAGGGCCTAATTTTAGATTGAATTAATTCCTGGTCGGATAATTAAATTAATGGAAATATTTTGATTAGCTTTTGAAGCTTGTATTGTCGATACCGGGAATCTATATTATTTTGTGGAATAAAATCTGTTTTTGCGTCCCAACTCCTACGCTGTGACCCTTTTGGGGGAAAGTGAGATTTCTTACACCAAACTTCTTCTTCGGCGGAGAAAGAGCCGCGTAATCTTAAAACTTTCCGACTGACTCAGTCTAAAATATATTTTGAATTTGATTTTTTAATTAAAAATATGTTTTCTATTTTTAATTTTACGAGTATTTAATTAACATGTTATTTTGCAGGGCGAAGGGCCCGATTCCTTGTAGGGGCAGCCTGGGCCCTCTCGGTCCTCTTTGCAGTGCCCGCATTCCTAATTTTCCACGAGGAGGACATGATGCATAATGGGAACATGAGTAAGTTCTACGAAATTCTATATGTTCCGCTTTGAATGGCATATCGTGACCTTCGACCTCTAACGAGGAAGGGAAACTAACTCAGGCAGGTAAGCTTTCATTCTTAATTGAATACATATAGCCTAGGATAATTTTGTTTGGCTTTTGCATAATTATACAAGATACCTATGTACAGTAGTTATAATTATATGTACAAAGGCTGCCCGAGTTCAAGGCAGACTGGGTGAACTCTAAGGGTTGAAGGTTGAGGCTCCCATTGTGCTAGAGTCTCCTACGCAATTCCAGCCAGCCTTCAGGGTAACCCGAATTTCTTTGGAGTCCTTTGAATCAAATCTTTAGGTAATGAGATCTAAAGTTGAGTCAACACGGCATTGTATAACCCTGCCATGCAAAAAGCTCCAATTTACTTGGCGACCTAATGTCCCAACAAGGTTCCGTATTAAGTACTATACGGACTCCCACATGCCCACATACCTATGTATATACTATTTATTTAGTACTAATAGGGCTTAAGGGTCTTCGCCCTAAGTTGACAAGCTTTCTCCGGCTTGATTTACATATTATATCCTTATAATGGGCCTGTAAGGACTCCTTATAGGCACATTAATTAAAGGATTGTTTTTAATGGCATTTAATGCTACATGATGCCCAAAATATTGGTGTTTTGTTTTGGGCTAAAGTCATTATTTTTGGACAGTAGTAATAGTAAGTCTAAGTTTCAAAATCGGCCCTAATAGGCGGGTTATATTTCTTGCAGGTTTCTGAATAACACATCTATGGATATGGGTTGAAGTATTGTTTTATATAATATTGACCATTTGGTGATAGTTGGTAGTCCCTGTGTCAGGCCAGGATATTGAGCTCCTGTGCGGAAAATAATTAAGAATTCTTTAGTTGCTGGCCTTAACCTTCACCTTATTCTTATAACCTTACGGGGTTACAGGAAATTAATGCTTGAATTGTTTATGGTTCATAAGAAATGGAATCATTGTAAGTATAAGGTAAATCATTAGGTAGGGATGGCATAATTAATTAATACAAAAGTTTTAAGACCCGAGTTGGGAGTATATTTCGATACACGATACACGAGTAAAATATTTACAAAGCTTGATTATTTTGGTTCACTAATGAAGGAGTACCTACTCCGGAATGAACAATATGCAAGGATACAACCCAGATTGTTGTGATACAATTTTCACTATCCACCAGTTATGGGATCCCTTCAGCGGTAGAAGCTTGAAAGCTGAAAAAAGTCCCATTGTGCTGTCGAAAGACATGCTTTCTGCTCACCGCCCTGTTGTTTGGGCCATCAATGTTTTCACTTTCCTTCGTCTGGCCCCGATACGTTGGGACTCAGAGGCTTCCTGCGTCCGGGTCATAGCTGAACCCAAGATTCGGTTTCGAATCTTCCCAACCAAAAGGTACTTAGAATTTAAATGGCCTGATTTCCTTCGATGGGCATACGCCCTGCTTCTGGCTTCCAACACCATCTACTCCTTCAGCATCCCGTACTTCCATAGTGACTCAACGCGTGACGTGGTTTTGGGCTTTCGGCTCGGTCTCAATACGTTCTTGGCACTGATGGGCCAGCGTACGGTTCTACGCTCTCCAGAACAATTCTGCTCCTACTGGAACGCCGTCATTCGGCTACACAACGCAATGCGTAATTAAGTTATTAGATTTCTGAGTAGAGTACGAATGGGGGCCAGTTACGCCAAGTATTGGCGCTAGTGTCGGCCGATGGGTCGACGCTAGCGCCACAAGTGACAACCGGCTCCTATTCGTACTCTATTCGATTTCTGCATTGATGTATCCGTTCTATGCATATTTTTGAATAATTCAATTTCAATGTTATTTAAGAGCATCTATTTCTGCTGTGATTTGCAGTTAAAGCCTTGAGTCAGACAAAGGAAGGACCGGGCCGCTTAGAGCGTCTCATTTACGGGATATCGGTTCTGGCCGTGAGCTCTAGCGTAGTCTTGTTTCCTGCGTCTCTAACATACTTGTTCAGTACTCAGGAGATGCGGATGTACAAAGGGGTCTTAGAGACCTTCCATCACGTTGTCCCACTTCCGCCCGCTCTAAACGTGGTTGCAGCCTTTATGGTCACATCAGGGAGCGCAGTCATTGTTTGGAGCTACATATTTCTTCCGCTCACGTTCTTTCTCATATACTTCAATTCCCAAGCATACTGGCTTAGGAGCCTCAGAGCGTCAATGTAAGTGGAAGCAATCAGCAATAGTATAGTCGACTAACCACTAGCTCTCATACTCTATTGTACTATTTATATGTAGGTTAGCGAATTTGAGGGACCGGGGCCACCTGAGTCGCCTAGCCCAGCTCTACCGCCAGGCTCAGATCGTGCATACTGTTGCCACGGAAACCCTTTCTGTATTTATCCCTGCGGCCATTACTGCGGCCGAATCCTTGGTCCTAGTCCAATCCTGCATTGTTATCCGGCTCCATGGAGCGGTCGGAACAGGATTAACACAGTTGGCCAGTCTTGGAGCCATTCTGGTTGCCCTTAGCTGCTTGAAGTTTGGGATTGAGATGGTGGCTCGGGTCCGAGAGCTATCAGTCCAGTTTTCTGCAAGTCCTTACCTTGGAAAGAAACAAAATGTTTCTGAGGAGGATCGTCGGTTTCTCCTGTCTTGCAGACCAATAGCAGTAAAGCTAGGTGGAACCTGTACCATTACAAGGACGACCTTTCCAACCATTTTTCAGGATGTCATTCTCGCAAATCTGATCACTCTCCTCGTTACATTTGAATAAGAGTCGCAATTTAGATTCGGATCCGTACAGTTGTGTGCAGGTGTCTTGCTTGGAATACCAATTTAAAGCTGTTGTGTGACCGAGTTTTTATTTTGCTGCTGATATCCTCTCATAGATCCCCCACTGGTATTCACAAACCCAGAGTTACGTATTTTCTCTGCACTATGTATCTAATATTTGTATTTAAAGCTCTTAGGAATACACAAAGTAAACTATTTAAAGCGGATGATTGCTATATAGTTTATTAATGAACAACAATAAACAATGCATGGGTAATACAAAGCCTAGTAGTGTTTTGTGTTCCATATTCTTACGATATGCGTCATGATCATATACATACCTAGATCTGTTCAGCAATATTAGCGTAAACCATATTCCTTGTTCTAAGATGCCTAGTAGTTAATATTTAGCACGATTAATCAATAAGTTAGGGATATAATTTAGAATTTCAATATCTCGGGGTTTGGGCAGGAGGCGGAGTAGTGGGGAGGATACGGCAGGCATTATTTATGTTTCTGAGCTTTTCATGAAGTGCGTCGTATCCTTTTGGCTTCAGAAACGTATCATTTGGATCTTAGACTCAGTACAACACGCAGTCCAGGATGGTTTCAGCCAAGTCCCATCGTCCAGTTGTATGGACCATTCGTATTTTCTCGTGTCTCGGGCTTGCCCCAATTCAGTGGGACACGGCGGCCTCCTGCGTAATAGTCGTGGAAGATCCTATGGTTCGACTTCGAATCTTCTCAACCAAACGGCATCTAGAGTTTCGAGGAGCGTATTTCCTTCGATGTGCCTACGCCCTGCTCCTGGCTTCAAATACGATGTACCAATTCTACGTTCCCTTTCTATATTCCGACTCAATGGTTGACGTAAGCTTGAGCATTTCACTCGGTCTCGCAACTTTCTTGGCCTCAATGGGTCAGCTGACGGTTCTGCGGTCTCCAGAACAGTTCTGCGCCTTCTGGAACGCTGTCCTGCGGATCAACATTTCAATGCGTAACTACAGTATTATATTTCTTGTAGAGTACGAATGGGGTTCGTCGGTTAGGCCGAGTGGTGGCGCTAGTGTCGGAAGATGTGTCGACGCTAGCGCCGCAAGAGACAGGCGGCCCCCATTCGTACTAGATGATATTTCTGTAGTAATGCTTCCCTTCTATGCATACTTTTGAACTATTTGCAGTCAAAGCGTTCGGCCGAACATGGGAGGAGCCGGACGGTCTCGAGCGTCTTGTTTCTGGCCTAGCTGCTTTCGCAGGAAGCTGGGGCCTGGTCGTGTTTCCGGCTTCGATAACATACTTGGTCATTAGTCGAGACATGCGCATGTATGAAGGGCTCATAAGCGCCTTCCAGCGCTTTGTTCCACTCCCACACAGTCTGCAAGTGCTGACGGCTTTTACGGTTACATCAGCCTATGGGGTCATCATCACAAGCTACACTCTTTTCCCTACCACGGTCTGCCTTCTGTATCTAAATTCTCAAGAACTTTGGCTAAGGAGTCTAAGACACAAGCGCGTCCCTGTAAGTTCGGTCCAGACCTCTAAATACTTTTAAACTAATTTAATATACTATTGATAATTTTGCGTTACTTTGCTACATTAGGCTAGAGCATTTGAGGAGCAGGAAGGATCTTAGAGTTCACGAGCTACTGTACCGTCAAGCTCAGATTCTACACGCTGGTTTCATAGAAGCATTTCAAATTTTTGTGCCGACGGTCCTTTCTGGAGCCGAACTTTTAGTACTAGTATCGCTCTACATTATCATCCGGCACAATGGCTCTGCTGGAGGATTATTATTGCAGCTTGGGCACGCTGAAGCCGTTTTTGTTGTTCTTGGCGCTATTCAGATTATAACTGCGCTGACGGCTAAGGTACTGGAGTTGTCCCTGGAATTTTCATCCAGCTTATATATTGACAATGGAGGGAAACTTCCGTCGGAGTATCGACGTTTTCTACGGTCTTGCAGACCCTTCTCTGTGAAAGTAGCTGGAACTTTGACCATTACAAGGTAGACCTTTTCCCCGAGTCTACCAGGACATCATTCTGTCAAACCTTATCAACCTCCTCGTAGCGTTTTAATAACATTACCTACCGACCAATTGTAAATAATCTGTATTAAATTATTTTAAAACAATATTTCTTGCCTTAGTCTTAGTCTCCTGACGCCATGACGGGTTAGCGCAGTGACATACTACCACACTTTCTTACCTACCAACACTATTGTGTTGATACGGATGAATGGATCACTTCACCTTGGCACAGGTATTCATATCCCTTCCTGAAAATGTTAATCTGATACATGACGGCATTGATTAAACATGCATCCGAACATGCACATTTCGGGTCATATATGACCAGATCACGCGTATTTGTGGTTTAATTACATTTACATTATTTATGGGCCAGCTGGGCGAAATAGGTAAGGAGAAACTTTTCATTAGGCTCAACGACTATTGTTTGTTGTGAGTCCGGTTCATAAAATTACAAGTGAAAGCGCAATCGCTTGATTGAGTTGGTTTATTAAGTGGCGAAATGTTGAAGAAGTCCTACTACTGAATATAGTAACTCGCAATCGCAACATCCGACTTAATCAATTTTTATACTATTTTCGGGCCAATATGAGCAGAATGAAGAACTTAATTTTCACGATATATGTACGCAGGTGGTTGTAAGTAATAAATACTGCGAACCCCAAACCAACTGATTAATTCCTATGATTAATATTTTCCAATCAACATAAGCTAAAGGTCCTCCTTGAAATTGGAATTCTTTAGCATTTCGTGGGCAGAGTAACTATTATTGAATTGATTGTGGGGCTCATCCACGCCTTTAGATAGTATGTATGTAGTAGTACTTACTCAGAAAGTCATGTGAAATTAACTATTCAATTGTTTATATTGCCAAAAGGACGGAAATTATGATAGATGCCATAAAACCCATTATAAAGGCTGTTTCGCAGCTCCGTCTTCGCCTCAGATGCATTTATCATTGGAATCGGAAGTCCAAGTTTCAGCATAGCCTATTGGAAGCTCATACACATTGTTTGAATTTTGTGTGTTGACAAACAGTTGGCTATAAGGGGTCAGAATAGTAGACCATGGTTTCTGCCAAGTCTCACCGTCCAATTGTCTGGGTATTCCGTTTGTACACTCTTCTCCGACTGGCCCCAATTCGTTGGGACTCCGAGTCCTCCTCCCTTAAGGTCCTTGAAGAGGCTGGGCTGAGACTTCGAATCCTTCCCAGCCGAACCGCGGCCCTCTTTCCGAGCTCAAGCATTCTGCCACTGACCTGGTCCCTCCTTCTTGCCTCAAACACGGTCTACCTCGTCTCGGTCCCTTTCCGCTACTCCGGCTCAGCCCTTGACGTACAGTTGGGCTTCTACTTTGGGATCATAACAATCTTTACATTCGTGTGTCAACTGACCGTCCTCCGCTCCCCAGCACAGTTCTGCTCCTACTGGAACGCCGTTCTTCGGCTCAACAACTCAATGCGTAACTATGAGAGTCCTGATTTATTTTTGAACCCTTTGGTATAGATCCGAAGTAGCTCTAGTAGAATAATTTTAACCAACTTTCAGTTGAGGCCTTTGGTTCGACATGGGAGGAGCCGGATGGCCTGGAACGTCTTGTATACGGAATCACTGGACTAGGAATCGTCTCGAGTCTCCTTGTCTTTCCTTACCCAGTCACGACCTTGTTCATTAAGCAAGACATGCGGATGTACAGAGGGCTCATAGAGGCCTTCCAGCACGCTGTCCAAATTCCTCGACCCCTCCAGCTAATTCTTGCATATGGCGTCGTAGCAGTGTTTGGGTCCATCATTTGGTCTAGCACTATCCTAGTGATCATGACGATGGTCCTGTACTTCAATTCCCAACTAGCTTGGCTGAAGCGGCTGAGAGGGTGAGTAGTAGGGTTGGCAATACCGATATTTTGGAATTCCCAACTACCTACCGAAATCCCGGTATTTTTTCCAATACCGAAATACCAATACCCACTATCAACATTTCGGTGTTTCAACGCCTTTCAGAATAGGTCAAATTCTTTTCGAGAATTTGCATATTTTACCCACCAGCTTTGATTCCTAAGTAGGGTAAAGAAGGGGGTGTGAAACAAAAATTTGTAGGTTTAAGTAGTATTATTCACTACTGTCGTTTTTAAAAATTTTGCAATAACACATACACCTGCTAGACAGGAAGTCTCAAAAAGGTTACTACATTTGACTTAGTTTTCACGTTGGGAGTAAGCTGTAAAGTTTCGGTATTTGGGTATTCAAATACCGATATTGACGACCCTGAATACGAATACCTACCGATACCAAAAAAGACGTCTGTATTATGAGCCGTAAGTATCACTGGGACAAGTTCAGTACTCAGTTGTAGTTCTACAAGATTCCTGACACTAGACTCAATGAAAAGCATATCTTCGCTACCTTAATAACGGTTTCTGTGTACCTGAAGGTTATTGAATATGGGTTACCGGGACCGCCGCCGACTGCTCTACCGCCAGGCTCAGATTCTCCATACAGCTGCAATGGATACACTACAGTTTATTCTCCCGTTAGCCATAATTATTTACGAGCTCCTGGCCATCGTGTGCCTCTACAATGCGATCCGCCTTAATGGTTCTCCTGATAAAATACTAAGTCAGCTCTCGGCTCTCCGGACCTTCTTCGTTGCATTTATCATGCTGAAGTCAGTAGTGGAGCTCCTCGCGAAGGTTCGAGAGGTATCCGCTCAATTTGGTTCGAGCCCAAACACCGAAAGCCAGGGCAAGCTCTCGGAGGGCTCTCGTTTCCTCAAGTCCTGCAAACCAATAGCCGTGAAGCTAGGAGGAACGTGTACTGTCACAAAGGACACTTTTCCCAGACTCTGCCAGGACGTCATTCTCTCAAACCTAATTAGCCTTCTTGTCTCGTTTTAAGGTCATAGCTAAAAACAGCATTAATTCTTCGTAATATAATGTTAATAAAGGCAGTGTGCATTCAGCATAATCATAAGTAGTACCAGCGGGCCCTTCACCAGAAATTCTGGTGCGTAGCACCACAGCACTGGTACACTTAACATTGGATTTCATAACTAGCAATCACATTTTCTGGGCATTTCCATCGTACCTACCAGTGTAGCATTAAAAGTCACCATGCAGACATTGCGCACACGGACGCCATCTATGTGTGATATTGTTCAAAACGGAGACGGAGACTTACCATTACTCCGCCCCCTTTTTGTTACCGACCAATTAGGGAACGAATAACACGGTCGGACCGAGATTTTAGCGTGCATATGTTGTATATATAAGTCCGGGAACATCAGTTCAATCAGTTTGATCAGACTATTTATGAAATTACTTACACATATTTATTGACAGAGTTTATTGTACGAAAAGCCGGATTATGGAGTTTATGAAGTTAATTTATGACGGTACCTACTCAGAAAGTCAGCTAACATTAACTATTAAATTCTTGACGGATAAATAAATAGGACGGTAATTAAGAAAAGTCTGGTAATAAATTTATGTGAAACCTCCTAACGATAATGAACAAATGGCGGGTCTAGCCACACTTATTTCTTATTGGTGAGGCCTGCCGTTACCTGCTTACAACGCCCGACCAAAGAAATGGTTAAACTATTTATGTGCCAATATGAGCAGAATGAGGAGCTTAATTGTCACCAGGCTTATATGGACGTAGGCGGTTCCCGTTGTAGTAAATAGTTCAAATCCAGATCCCGACTGCTTTATAGGTAAACCCATCGATTGTCATGCTTAATATGTACTTACCAAACGACGTACTTAACCAAAACGTACATCTAATGAAAAATAAATTCGAAGAGAATGGACGGGAACTGTTTACAATTTTGCAAGAAATCTGAATATTGATATGATCATGGTGAGGTTCATCCTCACTATGATGGCAGTTTGTACGTAGAAGTACACCTGGTCAGTAATTCATGTGAAATGAACCATTAGATTGTTGACATGTCCTAACAAATAAATCATGTCATAAATGCTGCGAATCCATATTCCACCGGAACATAAAATGACAGATAGCTTCATTTCATTATACTATAGGCTTAATGCAGGATTTTGCTATATAAACTCTGTCCATGCCAATGCCTCAGACACAGTTCATCATTGGAACTGGAAGCGCATATCTCCAGATTAGCCTGTTGGAAGCTGATTCGCAACTTTTGCATTTTGTCCGTTGATTCCGAAAATAGTTTGCTAGTTACAAGTACCATAGTAGACCATGGTTTCTGCCAAGTCTCACCGTCCAATTGTATGGGCACTCCGCCTCTACACGCTTCTCCGCCTTGCCCCAATCCGTTGGGACCCCGAAGCCGGCTGTCTCAAGGTGATTGAAGAGGCTGGGCTGAGAGTTCGAATCTTTCCGACCCGAACCTACGTCGTGTTTGGGAGGAAAAGGATGTTTGGTTGGGCCTGGGCCCTCCTCCTCTGCTCCAACACGGTTTACATCCTCTCGGCCCCGTTCCGTTACCCTGGCTCAGGGCCGGACAGACAGTTGGGCTTCTATCTTGGCCTCCTAACCTTCTTGACCTCCGCCTGTCACTTGACCGTCGTACGCTCTCCCAAACAGTTCTGCTCCTACTGGAACGCCGTCCTTCGGCTCAACAAGTCAATGCGTAAGGATCGGGTTCCTGAATTATTTTTGAGACTTTTAGTATACATAGAGTGCCAATTAGGATTCGAATTTTTTTAATTTGGCGGGTGGCAAAATATGAACGCACGTGACAGGAGCCAAAATGGCGCATGGAGCGACATTTGAACTTGGCTTGCCGGCTTGTGTCAGGGTCAGTGAACTCTAATGTCATAAGAAGCCTTGGAAGTTTTGCCGTCAGAAGCCGAGGTTGTCAATTCAAATACGGCTCCGTGCGCCATTTTGGCTCATGTCACGTGCGCTCATCGTATTTTGCCTCCCGGCAAATCCAAAAAATTCGAATCGTACTCGACGCTCTCTGTAGATGCTAATGAGGTCAGGTTCAGTCAATGTTGACCCATTTTCAGTTGAGGCTTTCGGGCTGACATGGAAGGAGCCGGACGGCCTGGAGCGTCTTGTGTCCATACTTACTGGTCTGGCAATCATCTCGACCGTCCTTCTCTTTTCTTTGCCAACCACGAACACGTTTCTTAAGCAAGACGTCCGCATGTACAAGGGACTCATTGAGGCCTTCAAGTACGCGTTCCCTATTTCTCGACCGTTCCAAATAATTTTGGCCTTTGGACTCGCAGCAGCGTATTCGGTCGTCGTTTGGGTCAACGTCTTCGTAGCGCTCCTCACAATGGTCCTCTACTTTAATTCCCAACTAATTTGGCTCAGGAAGCTCAAAGGGTAAGTGTTAGGGCTGAAATTTCGAATTACCGAAATCCCGATGCTTCAATATTGAAACTTTGACGTTTCAAAACCTTTCAAAATAGGAGAAGGTCTTTTCAAGAATTGGCATATTTTGATCACATGGCTTAGAGTACAATGTAGATTGGTTGAAGCCGACTGTTTCAGTTAAAGTTTAGGTACAGAATGGAGCATACTGGTAATCAGGGCCGGCTTCAGTGTTTTCGGCGCCCAATGCAAGCTATTTTAAGGCGGCCCTATTATTATGCATTTTTTCTCATGTAGTTTTCATGCCTACAGTTTGGACAAACCCAGTTCATTTATTATTTTAAGTTTCTGGTGTCCTCGTCGATAATGCCAACCACAGTAAGGTTCAAGAAGCAGTTTTCATTAGTAGAACTTTTTCAACAATCCCGACACTGGAATCGATAATGGTTTCTGTGTTACTGAAGGCTAGTGAATGCGCCCAATCGGAACCAAAGCCCGCACCCAGGACAGCTCTACCGGGAGGCTCAGCTCCTTCACACATCTGCCATGGACACGCTCCAGTTTCTGATCCCGTCGGCCATACTTATGTACGAGCTTCAGTCCATCGTATGTCTCTACAACGGGATCCGCCTCAATGGTAAACTATTCAGTCAGATCAACGCCTTCAGAGCCGCCTTCATTTCATTGATCGTCTTGAAGGCAATAGTTGAGCTCCTCGCGAAGGTCCGAGAAGTATCCGCCGAATTCTGTTCCAGCGTGATCACTGAGAGCCATGGGAAGTCCCTGGCCGAGAATTCCCGGTTCCTCAAGTCTTGCAAGCCAATATCCGTGAAGCTAGCTGGGACCTGTACCATCACGAAGGATACTTTCCCAACCATCTGCCAGGACATCATACTCTCGAACCTGATCAGCCTTCTCGTCGGGTTTTAGGAAATAGTCAATAAGCACCTCGTATAGGAATTATAGGTGTATCTAAATCTAACAGTAACTTGAGCACATTCATTGCATACTAACTATTTATACCTACTTGTGTAATTCAACATGATTTTGGATGAATAAATTAATAAATGAGCTTTCAATACAATTCGGGATTTTCCAAAATTTGAAACTGGTCACCATGGAATCTGGGACCCTCAGGTCAAGAAACTAAAAAGGACTAGTAAATAATACAAGGTAAATATTACTCCAAGGCACTGTTCTCTTATTCATGAACACTTTTCCGGCGTACTTCATGTAAATTGCCTTCCTTTCTGAATTATTTATGAAAGTACTTGCTATGACAGTTTATTGTACGAAAAGCGGGACTTAAATATCTGTAGGGCCGACTCAGAAAGTCAGCTACAATTAATTATTAAATTGTTGACGGTTAAATAGGACGGAAAGTAAAAATAGGCTTGTAGTTAATATTTAAATGTACTTATAACGAGTGTCATAAATCTTGCAAATATCTATTGCACCACATAATTAACTAGTAAATAGCTTGATTCCGATTCCGACTGTTTTCCAGGTAAACTGACTGATTTCCATGATTAAAACCTACCAAACGACGTACTTAAGCTTAAATCACTATTTTATTGTCAACGAGAACACTTGAATTCTTTAGCAAGCTGCAAGAAGCCGAGCTTTAATATTAATACTTGACTATTCATATAATTCGTACGCCCATCCTCCCTTACGACGTACGGTAAGTAGGTGATATTAACAATTAAACAGTTGACGAGCCAATAAGACGGAAATCGATTTATGACACAGCATGTCATAAACCTTGGAAATTCCTATCGCACCAAGTATAAGTATTACTAATGAATCACAAATCGCTAGATAGCTTACTTTCGTACTACTAAAGGTATTTTTCGCGAGAACCACTAGCTTATCTTCCTGGTAGATGCATCTTCATTTCCCTAATTTTTAGAGCCATTTTTGAGTCCACGGCCCGTTGATCTGACCTCAATATTTTGACGATTTTTTTATCTTGACCTGTGGAGGGCATGTGGTGACCTCGAAGAGGTCACCTGATGCCGCACATCAAAATGACCGTCGGCGTATACGCATCACGAATCCGTGGTATGAATAATGTCCGACCTACTCATGACTTATGACCCACAGGTGACCCATAAGGGTCACCCAAGGTCAAATTGAGTTCGCTTCGGTTTCGGATGCACTAAATTACACCTAATCAATTTCTTTGAAAACTTTTAAAAAACTCGTTCAATTGGCGGGAATTTTCAATGTAGGTATTTTAAACAAATTTGGAATAATTTCGTTTTTATGATTCGTTTCACTGTTGTGATTCGTTTGACGGTTCTGATTCGTCATTCGATGTTTCACGTAGTGCGGCAAGCAAGAGCACTTGTATAAAAAGGAAATTAAAGGTTATATTTTGGAAAGCGCTTATGGTAAATAGAGCCAGGCTTAAATAAAAGTTCCCATCAGGCCTAATATACGATAAGCTATATAAATATGTTGCAGTTGTAAGTCCCTGTAATAACATCTGATCGATCAATGAAAACTGTTTACTGGTTCCGCCTTGGAACGATACGCCCTAACCCTGTATTCCTACTAATCATCTTCGTCATTTATTTTTGATACGGCTTACTCCCAATCAATGTAAGCCTATTCCTACTAATGTACTATATTTTCATAATATCGAATTATGTATTGTTTGTGCCATTGAAAAATGACTTATGACTGCACTGTCAACATAGATGAAGAGGCATAGCCAAAATATTTGTTTATTATGAATTCTGCCTTAGTAGAAGGCCCACGATGGTTTCTGCCAAGTCCCACCGACCTGTTGTATGGGCAATCCGTCTGTTTAGTATTCTACGACTGGCCCCAATTCAGTGGGATCCAGCCACACTCTGTATACGAGTCCCTAATGAGCCTAGGCTTCGGCTTCGAATCTTTCCAACCAAAATATACGTGGAGTTCAACATTCCGGCGTCTGTCTTGCTTCACGTTGGCTACGCCGTGTTCCTGACTTCAAACATGGTCTACCTTCTCTCAGTCCCATTCCTACCGAGAAGGTCCGTGCTAGAGATAAGTCTGAGCCTGTCGATCGGCATCTCCGCATACTTGGCCATGTTGGGCCAGCTGACGGTTCTGCGCTCTCCAGAACAGTTCTGCTCCTATTGGAACGCCGTCTTGCGTCTCAACAGCTCAATCCGTAAATCCGATTCGTATTTTATAGCTGGAATGTTTCTAAACAATAAACCATGTTAGGATGGACGTAAATAAGTGCACCGTTTCACTAAACTTTGACCTCTATTCATTAATGACCGTGTGAAGTCAACCATGTTAATCCATGTTATTTATACGTTTGACTGACTTGTCAGGCAAGTTTGAGCTTTGTTTACCTCTAATGGCCACTATGATGGTCATAGCTTAAACCAAAAATGGTGACCGCTGTGACCATTCTTTCCAATATTCAACTTGATGCCTTCTGATGTAAATTTCATGTCGACCGAATCTTAGATGTCACTTGGGTGACCCGTGTCTACCGGTCTCATGAGCATACATGGCTCACGAACATCGAAAACTATATCCATTAGTTGCAAACCGTTCAAGAGTTGTCTTGCAGGCAGACGGACGGACGGACAGGACACTCATGCGGTCAGCTTAACAAACACTGATTTGGTTGTTTACATTCCTGCACTTTCCAGTGACGGCCTTCGGTGAGACGTGGGAGGAGCCAGACGGCCTAGAGCGCCTTGTTTACGGACTCGTCACTTTCGCAGCGACCTCGAGCTTAGTCATATTTCCTATCACAATAGTAAACCTGTTCAGTAGTCAGGACCTGTGCATGTACAAAGGGCTTATAACCGGATTCCAGCACTTGATTCCAATCCCTCGAAGTCTCCAGCAGCTTGTAGCCTTCATGATCACATCAGCAGGGAACGTCATTGTTGCCGCCTATATTTTTCTCCCGTTCTCGTCTCTTTTGCTCTACTTAAATTCTGTGGCCTGTTGGCTCGAGAGACTTCGTGTCTCCCGGTAAGCGTGAAAAACGGCCAGGTACGAGTAGATTTAAACGTACCATGTACTTATTCAACTCCCTACTTTATGATCAAATTAGGCTAGGAACCTTGAAGAACCGAAACCTACTCAGACATCTAGGGCAGCTCTACCGACAGGCTCAGATTCTCCACAGCGGTGCCATGGACGCACTTCGGTTATCAGTTCCGGCCGTGATTGCGGGTACCGAACTTACGGTCGTAGTATCACTCTACATTCTCCTCGGCCTCCGTGGCTCCCCAGGATCATCCTTAACAATATTACCGAACGCTGGAACCGTTCTGGTTGGATTCGTCTGTGTAAAGTTAGTAATTGAGCTGATGGCAAGGATACGTGAGCTGTCCATGGAATTCTCTTCGCGACCGTATTTGGACTACACTGGGAACCTTTCAGAGGAGGAACGTCGGTTCCTTAGGTCTTGTAGGCCTATTGCAGAAAGGCTGGGTGGAGCGCTTACCGTGACAAGACAAACCTTTCCCAGAATCTGCCAGGACATCATTCTCTCTAACCTTGTCAACCTACTTGTCTCCATTTAATAATTTTATTATATCCCTACGACAAACGACGTCGAAAGTCTGAGAGGAATTTAGGGCAGTTCTACCGCAAGGTACAGAGTCTCCATACTGTTGCCATGGAAACACTGAATATTTTAGTCGCAACTGCCTCAGTCTCCAGACTGTACAAGGTTGAAATGTTTGACCAAGAAAATGACCAAATAGGTACAAATTATGAACACTGGCATATAGCAGCAATAATGAAGCTACCTGTAAAACGTCATTCAAGTATAGAATATCGTTACTCGTTGTATGCCGCTTGACTGGAATCTGCATAAAAATACTCAACAATAGAAAAAAAGCCGAATCAAAGTGACGTTTTTTAAATTAAAAAACTAATCATTTCTTGGTTTAAAATTGAACAGTGATACGCTGTGTCGCTGTGAAAGGTATTCTATGTAGTTTCACTAAGACTAAGACCAAGGTTCTCATTTCATTGGGCATAAGTACTGTTGTGGTATGTTAAGTTTATGATGATGTAAGTACAAAACGTAAATAAACCGCTTTAAATTATATAACTAAGTGACATCATCTTCTCATACAACTTATTACATCCAAACGTCTGTTACGTAAAATGCAACTACTGCTCTCACAAAGTTAGAGAAAATTAATAGTTGAATTGTTAATGGCAGAAATTGAAACGAACTGAGTTTTCATTAGGCATGAGCGCAATATGCTGTAATACCTTCTGTAGTAAGTACCTGCAGTATGTTTGGAAAACCCGCTCCTGCTTGGAAAAACCTGGAAAAATAAAGCGAACCCTGCCTAATTCTCTAAGCTCCAAGAGATGGCAACCGGAATCACTAACTATAAAATCTTGTGTGAGTCTATCTGTATGTTTGCTTTCCTGCGATCTTTTCTCAACCTGCTGTATGGAGTTCAATCTTTGGTTGACTGATAGCTTGAAATTGTCTATGTATCTAAAAGTAAGCCTGTCGTTTCTTAAAATTACAGTTCCACAGTGCTGGGCCCAGCTGAAGCAACACGAGTGGCAGATCTACCTCACGATCGTCTTTGTGATCCTCTTCATGTTCCCGGCCGTCATCATCGCGGTCTGCTATACGATCATGGTCACGGCGATCTGGACCCAGTCTCGGATTCTAACGCCCTCTCAAGGGAAAAGTTCATCGGCAGCAGCCTCTACCAAGTCAAAGAGTAAGAACAATCTCATGCTAACTCAATCAAGTACATAGAAGCTTATATGCAGGCACATTATATTATTCATGATCCAGCCTTTTTCAGTGGAAGTTAATCAGAAATTTATTAAATTCGGGAAATTAAAACTAAAATATAACTTCGGGTATCTTCAGCTTTTTCCAATCAAAGTGTAAGTTGAGGCAGGTAAAGATGGAAAAATACCCATAACTTTCTGTTTTGCGGTCAACCCTTGACATTATGTAAATTAGTGAATTTAACTATGAAATTTTCCATTGATTGCATTCGATTTCCCAAACTGATCACTCCCTAGGCAGGATGTCCAATGTCGTAAACAATTTATGACATTACGGAAAAGTAGGGAATTTCGGTATTTTTCCCTTGCCTTGAAAGGCAGAGCCTTCTATTAAATCAGCTGAAGGAGAAAGCTGGCTAATTCATATTCCCTGAATGGAACCGAGTGAAAGGAGAGGCTCTGGGAAAGCAATTAAGTGCGCCGGTGGCTTAATATGAATTTGAACGAAGCCAGGCATGACATTAGACCTCCACTCTTGGCATTCAGAGAAGGCATTACCCCCAGCCTCTCCCTATACCTTGCATACAAGTACCTTTAGGCCTCAATTGGATTTTAATGTGGAAATCCGTGTTCTACAGTCTTTGGTTTTAATACTAGAACAGAGAGGCTGATTCATATTGAAATTGAAAGCCGGGTCGTTGAAGTGGCAACCCGCAAGACTCAAACCTTTTAGTAACATATGCCATTTTCCTTGTAATTGTATTTTAGATGGGATCCTTCGGAAGTCCACATGTCGGGCCAAGCTCGAGACGGTCCGGAACGTTGAGGACGACTCCAAGCGGGCCTCTTCCCGTGGAAACATTCCAAAGGCCAAAATTAAATCTGTCAAAATGACCTTCGTCATTGTCTTTGGTGAGTATTTACTATATTAAAGAATTACTAATTGTACCACAATACGTTTTTTTTAACTCAAAAATTCGTGGGTTTTATTTTTCGTAGGATGCTTTTGGCAGTGACCGTTTTTGGCTGCCAAAATATAATTTAGGACAGCTAAAATAGAGATTTGCAGAACTAATTTAAAAATTGATAACTTCCAAAAATAATGTTTTAGCTGCCCTAAATTATATTTTGGCCGGTAAAAACTATATCGGGTTCATAGATACTTATATTCTGTGCATTTTCAAAGTCAAGGTGAACAGATGTCACTGACCTTGCCCTTGACTAAAACCTACAATACTCAATACCTACATAAATTCATAATACAAATATTCTTGCGTGTGCGGTTCAGAGTTCAGAGCTCTAATTTAATATTGAATCGGACTCCAGCGGGTCCCCCGCTGTGTTTTATAAATGTAGTAATTGTATTTTGAAAAGGGATGTAAATTGCTCAAGCCTTTCTACTATTTAAGCCAAACTCTCATTCTTTGTTCCCGGCTGAATCAAGGCACAAGCCACATCTATCAATGTTATTGTAGGGCGGTTCAGGCTTTTGTCCAGAACGTTCTACCAGAATGCGGGGAAAGTCTTCCGTGATTCAGCAAGGCAAGGTTGAGCCTAAAGAGTTTCGTGTTCGGTTCGGGGATCCGGAAAGACAAACTTAGCCTAAAACAGAGAATGGGAATCAATGGGATTCTTAGGAAAACAAGACTTCAATGCTTAATGAGCGTGAAATTCACCAAAGGGCCAGACCCTGCAATTAGAGCTTTCCTTCTCTTAGAACCTGTTTATAAAGAGTTCCAGGTCCAGGACTCCAAAATATACATTCAGTCTCGCACTTTTGAATTTGAATACAGACTCACCTGGTGGATGAGTTACGGCCAAAAAAGTGAAAATGAGTCTGAATCTGGAACTGCATAAGCTTGTCAGTGTAGGGAATACCAAAAATTCTAAGATAGCTGGTTGGTGGTAAATTTAATTCTCTATTGGTTTGTAAAGGAACACTTTTTGACACAACCTGGAATTATTGTAATTTTTTTGGGAAATAAAAAAAATGTTGCAGACATGTAGGGAAAACCGTTCAAAAAGTATGTTGTACGACCCTACTGACCCCCAATGACTCCAAATTCAAATTCTAAGATTGTCATTCGATTCAGCGCCAAAAACTATGTTTAAAAGCAGAGTCATCTCAAAATGGCCAAATATCGAGGAAAATGAGAAATGACTTAAAGAGGGTACACCTTAAGTTAGTCTCATAAGGTACTAATAATCTAATCTAATAAGCTAGAGGTTATGAGGAATAATTATAATAGTAATTAGAGTTTTGCGTAATTAGAGTTGTGCACCTAAAACCGCGTACTCTACCGGTGGCGGTGTGAAAAACACTATAAATGTTGAGTATGTAGAGTATAGAGCTGTGCACCCTAAAGCTTGGCTGTTACTATCGTAAAAACGCACTAACCTTTGGCAGAAAATTCTATTCTAATTAATTCCATTATTTTACCTGATTCTTAATTCTCTTTTCAGTTTTTATCCTCTGTTCGAGCCCCTACTTTGTCTTCGGCCTCCTCCAAGTCTACAACTTTCTGCCGAATCCCAAGCACTCCCCCACCGTCTACGCCATTGCCACGTTTTTCCAGAGCTTATCCCCACTCAATTCCGCCGCAAATCCGATCATCTACTGTCTCTTCTCTACGCATATCTGTCGGAACCTGAGGTAAGGGCCCGGCTCAATTAATCAAATTAGCCCAGGATCAACTTTTCCCTTAATTCAATTATTTCGGGACACCCGCCCTAATTCCCTGTCATTCCTCAAGGGCCCTTAGAGCCCAATTTTATAAGTGCCCTCCCTGTCACATTCAATTTTCACCATTTCTCGTCATTTGACAAGTACGGGCTCACGCATTACCATCAACATGCAGTAGCCTGGAAGGCAAGAAGGGCTAACCCAATCTCCGCTAAAAAAAAAGTTGAGACAATCAAATTAGACTGTGTTGTCAAACTTTGGAGAGAAAACTGAATTTTAAGAAGGTTAATAGGAGGAATACGACGCAGTGGGAAAAATGGCGCATTTATGCTTCATGGGCTCAGCTGGATTGGAAATATAAAATGAGCATTAGTGACCTTAAAGGCTCTTCCATGTATTTCCCAGATGTCATTATGGGCACTCTGAGAGCCTGACACGGGTCCCTCAAATATAATAAGCCTTGAAATGGAAGGTCTTGTAGAATATTAGGTCTGAGTCTTTAGTCCCGGAGGATCTTCCTTAAGTCTTAGGCAGTTTGTCAAACTTTATTTTTTGGTCGTAGTGTATTCAACCAGTACCTAGAATTCTAAGCTTTGGAACTTGTTTCTAGCTATTGAGTAGTAGTAGTACTGAGATATTCCAATTAGTCTAACCTTCAGCCGGTCCTTCCCCCGGAATTGTATAACATAAATAGTACCTTCATTCCGTGAAAGGCTTACGAAACCGGCGGCGTGCACGCGTACTGGAATTTGATTGTTCATTGAGTTACACAATAGTTTCGTAATTATAATTGAGTTAGGTAGGTACATTTTATGAGTGGGAGGAAATACGTATAATACACCGTTACGGATATTCGGGCTGCTAATATGGGGTAGGCAGGAGTGTCAATATGTAAGTTTTCTTATAACGGCATGAAATATATCGTATTTTCGGACCTTGGAAAATGTTCCTAAATTCTGTCTAATATGTATGTTCTTTAATGTTAACACAAAATGAAGGTGATATAAAGTATTTAATACTACTACATATACGTAGTTGGGGGGATTCCATTTCTGATTTCGATCGCATTACCAATCAATCCTCTATTCCAAGCCAAGATTTGCGTAGGCGGAGGCGGAGGCGGGATTCGGCCTCCTGTTGAGCAATAATACGAAATCCAAAATCCAGCACGGAATTATATTACAAATATACATATAGTACGTATATTTCATATTTTGTGCACGTTGGAGAAAATAACATAGGGAGTTTGTAGCTTTTGAATAATATATTAATCCGGAACTTATATAAGTTTCACCGTAATAATTTTAATTGAAATATGAACTTCAAAAAAGCAGAAGTCTCTGTGTACTTTCCCTTGCTTTCTCCAATATAAATCCAGGCCTGAATTGGCCTGCCAGGCAGGACTCTAAAATAGAATACTAAAGTAGCCTAAAAGCTAGTAGTAGATGGAAAGCACAAGTTCAGGTTCTCAGTTGTCACTCCTAATTTGTACATTTTGATTAAATCCCGCCTCCTCCATAAACTAGAAACAAACGTACAATATAAACAGAGCTCGTGGACCAGATTTGTCAACACAAGGTCCAGCGATTGTGCCTCTCGGGACGTCTATGTCTATGTAGTAGGTCAGAGTTAATTTTGTGTGTATGACCATGTATGACTGTCTATGTATATTAGATCCAAGCCATGCCCAGAATAGTAAATATGACTTAAAATGTCAGCAATATAATTAATTTAAAAATGGAATTCTCCAGCCCAAATCCAAATTAGCCCTGCATTCTCATTCTGTACTGTACCAACGGGTCTAAAGGGTTAAAACATGCAAATTCAAATTCTTTGGGTTAATTCTTTTTTTAAAATTAACAGTTTTGCAGGTTTTAAATTTTTATCTGGACTCGAGAAAATTTTCTATATTTATTCTGGCAAAGTTTTATTTCAAAGACTTCGGATAATGTGATGACGCCCAAATTCATCCATCCATGCTAATAATTAATGCACAAGATGATAGGAAGAAGCGCACGTGTGTAAGGTCTAAGGTCATACTCTATATATGCATACAAAGGATCCAAAGGCTTTTGTTATAGCCTAAAAGCAATATATTTCCCAAAAGGTGAAAAAGTTGGAGCACAAAGGCTCAAATTGTGCCCATTCTGCTCATCTCATCCTAATAATGGTAATAGGCGTAAGATGACATAAAGAGAGAACAGAAGGTAGACAAATAATATGCTAACTTTCTTCCAACTTTGTCCCAACTTCCAGATCTCGTATTTGATTACAAGGGCCGTAGACGTAGCCTCAAAATAGAAGAATAGACGCCTTGCCTTCTGAATGACCCAGAACCGGCTTCTATAATTCACTTTACAAAATTAGGCGCAATTGAACTTTCTCTCCAGCCACCTACTCTAATAATGGAGTCTAGGTCACAGAAGGAGGATCTATCTTTCAACAGTTCTTAACTCAATTAAGCCCTTTTACGTCACCCAAAATAATGTATGATACGTTCCATTTATTTTGGGCTCTCATTTCACTGAATTTAGTCAATTTCATTCAGTTTGTTGGCCGTACTTGCGTTCTCCGTCGATTCAGATGGTTCCAACGGCGGAGGCTGGATCCTTTGACTGTTCCGCCGGCGGACAGACACAGACGAGGGGATACTGCATGGTTTCCGGGAGGCGCTTAGTGTAGCAGGTGGGTCCGGTCGGGACGCAGCAGTCCAGGGCCGTCTTGGTCATTTTCTTCTGGGCCTGGCTCAGCGTGTTCGGGTACTTGACCGTGAACCGGATGATGAGGTCACCCCGAACGCCTAGGAAAGTGTATAGGAGGGATGAGGATGAGGGTTGGGTTGCATGACCTTCGAGTTCTTACCCGGCTCTCCGAAGACGGGGAATCCCTCATTGGTCACCACTTTCTCGTAGCCCGGCCGAATGATGTGGACGACGGCCACGTTGAAGGTCCGCTTGTCGAGCGTCGTGATCGGGATCGTGAGGCCTGTAAGGGCCTCGCAGAGGTTCACGGAAGTGTTGTACAGCAAGTTGTTCCCCAGGCGGGTGTAGACGGCATGCTTCCGCTCCCGTGTCATGAAGATAATGGCCGCTGGAATTAGCAGGAGGAGGTCAATGTTAGTACAGGCGTTGACCTTGATCTTTACAGAGGTCAGACATTAAAATATGTAATATTTTGATATCTGTAACGCGCGTATTTGACCCTGAAGAGTAATAGGGAGACCGGCTATTTGTTCTTGGAGCAGATCAGATATTGATAAAACGCTTGACCTTCTGGATGTCAGGTTCGGCAAAAAAAGGTTATAGGTCATAGGTTACCTGGCTGGACGTTTGGTCCTTGGTCCCCCTCGTTAGGAAAGGAGAACTGGGCCCCGGTCGGCGTGCCCGGCTGGATTGGGATCGTGAGGACCTTCTCCCGGAACTCCATTTGGTTCCCTTCCCCCACGACTGTCTTCTTGCAGATCATGACCTTCTTGACGCAGCCCGAGTAGAGCTCCTCCATGTCGAGCCAGAGGTCACGGAAGATTGGGGGCTCCTTGGGTCGGAGGCCCTGGATGTCGGAGCCAGCAAAGTAGTCGATTGGGACGCAGGCGGCCGTCAGGAGGTCAATGAATGGGTTGTCCGTGTTGAAGAAGTCCTTGAAGGTCTTGTGGGGGTCACCGTGGTAGGCGTAGGGCGGAATGAACCCGTCTGGGCCCGGCAGGCCCTCCTTAAGGCCCTTCTCTCCGTAGAGGTCATAAATGGCCCGGCGCATGGGGTCATCAAGCACGTCAAAGGCCTCACCAATCATGTGGAACATTTGGAAGGAGTCCATCAGGCGCCGCTGTTCACGGACTTCCTGCTCCCGGGCACGGAGGGACGGGCTGGAAGGACGCTTGACCTTATGGCGGATCGGATGGTGCAGCAGAGCCATCTTCTTGTAGCTAGGGTCAAACAGGCATCGGTTAGGTTTAGGTATGGAAAAAGGTCAAAGAGGCATCGGTTGGGTTTAGGCATGGTCAAAGGTAAAAGAGGCATCGGTTTAGAGTAGGTATGATCAAAGGTCAAAGGAGCCTGAGTTTGACTTCGGTGTGGTCAAAGGTCAAGTTCAAAGAGCCCTTAGGCGTCGGCGTGGTCAGAGGTCAAATATATCTCAGCTAGACTTTTGGAAGAGGTTTGAAATGGTCAAATGTAAAAATAGGCGTAAATTGTACTTCGGGACGGCTTAGGCTGTGGCAAGGTCAGGGGTCAATTAAATGACAGTTATACTTCGGAATGGGCAACAAGCTTCTATGTAATTGACTTACGCTTGCTTAACTTCCGTTGGGGAAGATCCTTTGGCCAGAAAGAGGACCTTGTAGTAGTCCAGACCCATCTTGGCTTCAAACGTTTCGTGGAAACTCCAATGCTCAACTAAATTCACCAAGACCTAGAAATATTAACAATTTCACTATTTTCAAAACTTTCAAACTGATTTGGGTCAGAAAGTAGAATTGCTATCACATTGTTACATAAGTCCGCGTTGTAGAGACTGTTGGGGGCCAATCCGTGCTGTTGCCGTGGGAAACCTAATATTTGGAAATGACTGATTTTGTGATTTTTTACTCTTTTTTTTAGGAAAATCAAACTTGTGAACTGGCTAGCCGTAAAGCTATGCCCTCGTTTCGGAAAGTCAAGCCCTGGCTCTGGTAACCGGCGGAAGCTTATGGGCGGAGCCCATCATCAGGACATTTCCGGCAAGAACCGATCCGACTTTACGACCTCAATGACAGATTCCCTTATGAGGTCAGGCAAGTCGACTACCACACATTCGACCCGGTTCTCAAGCTCGGGCTTACGGAGACAGATTGACTCTACTTGCTTTATCAACAGCAAAGGTATGGCTTGAGAGCCTAAATAGTGCCAACAAATCTAGACTTTCGATCAAAAACAAAATGCAAAATGATCAAAAATAGATGTTGAGCGCATTTTTTTTCTGAGGATAATTTCAAGGATCACCAATTAATTCGAAATCTCACCAATTCGAGCAAATTTCCTCACCAAGGTTTTGAAATATTGCAAATAAGATCATTTTAATTATTTCGTTAATGATTGTAAAATAAATAATCTCTGCTTATAATAAGCTTGAAATGATTGGTGAGTAATTTGCTGTAATTGGTGAGAAAGCCTGCTTTAATTGGCGAGAGATTTCGAATTAATTTTTGACAGTTTAAATGCCAGTTTAAAAAAAAAATTTACACAATATTCATGCCCGTTCCATATTCCATAATTGGCTTGCGTCATATTGTTCGGTTAGCATCTGGATTGGTGTATTTATAAACTATGCTTTGGGATAGAATTACGTTCTTGGGCAGCACTAATATTACGTCAATTAGAATAAGCCTCTTCTTATTCATAGATTTCATTAGTTCAGCCCACTTGCTTCACGAACGCGTAGAATATAAGCCTTGGAATTGGAAGGTTTTGTTTAAGCTCCCAGGCTCTATATATTCTACGTTACCTACAATAAGCTTTTTGAAGCCGAATCTTTCTCAGCAGTCATACCGAATGACGAGACCAAAGGTTAATCCGCTTAAAAAGCTAAATTTAATTTGTGTAATGTACATGGACCATTCAAACAGTTGTAAATACTTACTCTTTGTACCTAATTTTAAGCCTTAAGGTAAAAAGGAATTCCTTTTCCCCCAGAATTCATTAACTGAGATAACACTTAAGGCTAAAGGCTTACCTACTCTCAAAGCTTGGAAAATCATAGAGATATTAGGTAAATAAATAAATTATAATTTTACGAGGCAGGTAGAGTAACATAATTCCGAAATTCATTTTATACTGACACTAAAAAATCGTGTTTATTTAATACTACCCAAAAAGTAAACTTTAGCCCTTTTTTGATGCAAAATGCGACACTGAGCCAATCTAAATGGTAACCAGAGAATATGATATAGGTCGGGTATGGAATATGAATAACACGTATGGCCAGCATCGATACCTGTATTGACTCATTTCCGTCTTTAGTATTGGGACAAACATACATACACACCCACGATTTCGATTTTATGTATATAGAATAGATTTCTGGCACACTCTTAAACATAGAGCTCTGCACAGATCTGGCTTCACCCTCAGGCTATTAGTATTATTAGAAAAAGCATGCATTTTAGCATTATATTATTGGGAGGAAATTATGCTCCAGCTCCGAAAAAACTAGAAATTATGCTCCACAAAACCTGGAACCGAAATTTTGGGCTCCGGTCCCACAAAACCTGGAACCGAAATTTTGGGCTCCGGCTCCCAAAGCCAAATTCAAATGGAACCTGCTAACTAACTCTGACCTTTTGGCCCACAGAATCCCATTTCCGAGGAATTAACGGCGGGGGCGTGCCGGGGAACCAAACGAACGGCCGGCCCTCCTGACCCGCTCCCCTGACCCCGCTCTTGACCAAGAAGTTGAGTTTGACGGAGAGCATAGAACTTACGACCTCGGCCAGCCTCGTCCTCATTGTAAGTACCTTCATAAACCTCAAGCTTCATTTATCAGGGGTTCCCTCACGATCAGGTGGCCCACTCTGTCCTGATTACAACAGTTCCATAAGCGTCCCACAGCTTATGAATATTCAGAGCTCTAGGGAATACCTACGCGGGGCCGAAAATATAAACGGCAGATCTACACGGCACCCGTCCCAAAGGAACTAAATTCATGGAATTTAAACAGATTGACGCAGACAGTCTAAATTGATCTTACCTTACACTCTACTAACTATTAAATCCAAAGAACTTATATTTAAAACTCCAAAATGCTTACTTTGATGGGATTTAGGTAGGAAAGTAGGATTTTCAAGAACTCTGGCGACAAAGTATTTTTCTCAGATACTTCAAAATGTTCCACTAGAAGGACTTGTCACAGTTGCAATTTTCTCTTGTGCACTTTTGGACTCATACTATTAATCATTACGTTATAGTGCAAAAGAAGCTAATCTGTCATATTTTTCCTGTACGCAGGCCGGGTCTGAAGATGCGGGAGACGGCGGGCTGTTGAGGTGTCTGACCAATTCCGGGGGACAGCGGGCCTGCACTACAGAAATTTAACAGAGATCTGAGTTGAAGTCAAGTAGACATTGACGCTGATTGATGGAGGAACGTACAGCAAAGTATATTTTTAACATTTAGACCGGCTTGGCATTACGCTACAGGGGAGTCAGATTAGATTAAGGGTCCGGGCCATTTTCCTATTAAGTATTATGGAGGAAGGCTATTTACATGTAATCTTTAAATGTTTAATGTTTGGGAAAAGCATTCCAATTTCTTGGCGTTTTTGGACGTCAACTTATGTATTTACAATTACTTAAACAAAATATTGTATGGTGTTGTCAAATGTAAAGCGCTGTTGTTAGTGAGATAACATTATGTATTATGTATATTGTGCAAATTATATTGTAATATAGTACTATGTGGGCGAGAACTGTATGATATTAGATCCAGAATTTCCAACAGATCTCAGCTAGATGTACAACTTTTAATGTATGTATGTATGCAGACAGACTTTTGAAATGACAGCAACCATTAATTTTTGACTAGTACCTTCCTGCACCTGAAATACCTTGACACACATGTATACATGACTAGTTTAAATTCGGAACATATATTTTAGTACTTCCGTCTATTTTAATACTCAGTCCAGTACCAGTATTACTAGCTCTTCATAGAGCCGGTGCTAGAGATAAGTCAAATATTTATCTAGAATGTCATGTGTGATATATTGTTTAGAGTGCGCAGGGTTATTGTGTGCAAGTGGAAGGATCAGCGCATGTGCGTGAGATTGCGCACGCGTATATATGCTGCTAGAGCATCATGTTCAGTGAAATTGTGGCTAGTCCTACATATCATTCGAATTATGTGCGTACCTTCTAATTACGCTAAATGCCGATTGTTACTGTCATATGTGTATATTGTTGTAAAGGAATTGAGAACCTAGTCTAATGAATCGAGCTTTTTTTAAATCAGCGAATTCTAAAAGATTTTAACTATAACTAAGTTAAACTGAATTTATTTTGCACAGTCAATTTTTAGAAATACAAACTAATTTAAGCGAATGATTAAGGATTATTGATTCCATATTATTTAAGTATAAGCTACTGCTTAGACTGTGCTTAGCATGGGAGTCTAATCCTTACCTATCCACTTGTTTGATTGATTTGATATAATTCTGATTATTGTTAATATTAGAACCCTGTATCTATAACAAATTATATTCAGTACATTTACTAATTCACCAAGAAGGTTGTGTCAGGCCCAAGGTAAAGGTTTCGAGTATAATTCGAAACATTGATAAGTGTAGATGTACAACTGTACACTTTCACTTTGTATTAGGACTACGATAAATGTACGTACTTACTGTTTCGTGCTATTATGTAGAAAATATACATACAAATCTGAGTAAGTATTGTATTCTATACTAGAAAGTAGAGCAAGAATAAATATTAGTAAAATATCAAGTCCAATTCAGTGCTTTACTCGGTAGGTGCATGTGTGATGCAGTGAACTAAGCTTTTTTTTAAATTCAGAGTGCAACTCAACTTCTTTCTTTTGCAAATTACTTGAACGTCAATTGAACTGTCCACCAATGAAGACGTAGATGGGATAGCAAGATTTCCAGAACATTGAATCGATCGGATCCAGCTTATTGCTGGTAAATATAGGCCGCACTGCTTACCATCGCAGCCGCGATCATACATCCAATTGACAGGATCACAATCGGCAACACCGACATGTAATTAACTGCGGTATATATTATTGTAATTAGGTTTAGAAGGTTCACCAAGTAGTAGGCAGGCGTAAACCAAGGACCTAATACGAAATTCAGGTTAATGCCGTGCATTTGAGACCTACGATCTACACGTCTCTGATATTGGTATTATCCCAGTCAGCACCTTCCCTCCAACTAAAACAAGAATCACGGACTACAATTAATTAATGGTTGAGCTATGATTCTTGATGTTGAACCTGCGTCTCGATTGAACAAACCCACAAGTTCAACGAGCCGGGTTGGGTAAGTCAGCCGTCTGAGAACCACGCATAGTACTTCAATCCCTAATTGTGGATATTTCGTTGTTGTTTGTAAAATTCTAATGAATGTTGGTTCTATTATTAACCTATAATGCATTATTTCATGTTACCTGTAAACCTCATTTTGTTCTCTGTTCGACAAATTCTTGGCAAGTTCATCACGGTGTGAATTTTGTGTATTTCTTCAACCGAAACATAAAATGACATTCTGTGTCATCTAAGTCGTCCAGTATAAATGGTTTCCGTGTCCACAACTTTACTGGTTTCGCCTTTCGCTTCTTCATTATTTGACAGTAGTCGGTTATTGAAATAATACCTGTCAAGTACATTCGCCGCAAGGCTTTGTCTGAAACAATAGATAGATAGTTTTTAATTAAAGCAATGCAGTGTGATTTTATTTACCATTACGCATAAAGATGTATTTGGAAATAATTTAAGTATAAATTAAACTTACTTGACACGATGGACTACATTTTCTAACTTTTCTCTTCTCTCTAGAAGATCCTTCCCGGCTGAGTTTGAATTTGCCCCCAAGAGTAGAATTCTTGAAACTATGTATACCCGAACGCTAACTGTATGACGTAGATATAAAAACTTGGAGCGTAAGTAAACTCTGGCGTAAGAATAAAAAATTTTTCGCTCACGTCAAAAACTTATGTTTTATACTTATGTCAAAACGCTAAGTCGCTAATAATTATGTAGTGAATATACATATGTACCTAAGTATGTACATAGGTACTTAGAAAAGTATTGTACTCTGTATGGTAGTGGGTAGTATGTACAATGTGTACTTATATACCAAAGGCAACGTGTCCACCTTGCGAGCGCGTCTACCTTGTCTACCTCCAGTATTGCAATGTTTGTTACAGAAATGAGGGAGATGGCTCCATGTGAACCTGCAAGTGCAATTACACTTGCCGTTCCAACGTTCATAAGAAGGCGCTACTCGAGTGGAGGACATTAAATGCGGGATTTAGGATCGCAGCGTAGTGAATGAAAATCCAGAATGTAGTACCCCAGCTGCAAAAAGCTTGAACGGGATCTCAATGTCACCAAAAAGTATGGGAGAAAAGTGTGAGGACCACTAGCATTAAAATAGCCATTGAAATGTAGGTTACTATGAGCCCAATCCTTGAGGCTGGCGTAAGGCGGAACGAGTACTTAGGTTTGTCCAGAAGTTGAAATCTTATTACGTTTAACTTTTCCCCAAAGCTAGAAAATGATGACAGGTATCCTGCTGTGATACTAGAAATCATCTTAGCCGCCTTTTTAAAACAATGCGCCCTATTGTGTTCCAAGCCGATATTTCAATACTTTAAAACACTCCAAACGTTTCACCAACTAAGGTAGCTTTTTGTTTACGAAGTAAACTGTTTCCTACTCCGTTTCGTGGCTGCGAAATCTCAACTCCATTTCGTGTCAATTTTTGAAAAATACTTAATAATTTAGGTTAGATTATACAATAATTACTTAGATTAGGTGGTATTTAATTCTTATTTTTAGTACGTTGTAACCTAACATACCCTAATTTAAATATATAATCTTAATAAATTAATCGAAAAACAAAAACAGAAAAGAAAACAAGCGTAGATGGGATTTGAACCGGTGAACTACCGGATTGGTGAGCAAAAAATATGCCACTACGCCATGGACGCCGAATGGGGGTTTTTGGAGAAGAGCCTGTACCCTATGCAGAGGTTGTTTCACGGAAAGTAATTTACCGACTACTTCACAACTATAGGTTCTATAAATTATTTCGAGTCATTCAATTTTAATTTGCGAGAATGGGCACTTTCAATTCCGACTATACTTGCCGAATAACTATACAAAAGACTTAAAATAAGATAAATAATAAATTCCAAAGGTCTTAAAGTCAATTATTTTTTAATATTGTATATTTTCGGATCCATACTGCTCAATGAATAAGATGATTCGATGCTTGCTCTAGATACAGCATATAGCAGGTAAGTGAAATAATTACTAGCTCAATTACGCGACTTCTAATCATTAAGAACTTGGGTCTTGGGTGTATAGGGGAGTCCTCTGTCTGGTGTCTACGGCCGCGTCTCAAGCCCTAGTTACGGCTAGTACATGACAAGCAACCCAACAAACTGGTTAATAATAATGTCCATATACATGAGGGTGCCCGTAGTGGTCCTAACTTTGTCAAAGTGACCAATCCGGAGGAGAAAGGGTTGCAGGGATCGGCAAAATTTAGCGACGTAGTTCCCTCTCCGCTGATTCCTCGCCCAGGAGTCCTTGGCATTTTGATTGGTGCTGGTCAGGAGTGCGGACAGAAACAGGACGTAGAAGAGAATCCCGGTAAAGGCCACGTCCATAAAGAAGAGGCATTTAAGGACCAGGGAGAGCCTGCTGTAGAAACGCAGGAAGATGTAGAAGGCGATCGAAAGCTGGACGATGTTAAGAGGGACCAGAGACTGGAGCAAGAAGTCCGTGCTTTGGTTCACTAGCTTCCCCAATACTTGAAATGCTCTCAAGTGACCTCGCCAATCATTTACAAACTTAGGCGGGCCCGGGTACGAATTTTGGAGGCTGAGCTCTGTGATGAGTTCAGGATCCATATCGTCCGGGCATCTAATAATACAAGGATTACCACATATTATGTATATGTATATATTATTTGTATTATTGTATTCCGCTCTATCTCACGTTGCCTGATCGAGGAAGGCCCGCCCAATGAGCGTGCTGGGCAGAATCAATATGCTAGTGATGATGACGGCGGATGCCATTTGAACTGCCAAGAAGAGCTGAACCAGGGCCAACGGCACCACCCACAGTGTTGAGCGGTGGGTCCAGGTCCAGGCAAGGTCGTCCAAGGGATCCCGGGCTAGGCAGATGTCAATGATTGGGGACAGCACATGCGTCTCACAGCTGACCACATAAGTGACGGCTATGAAGAGGCATATTATGTGCAGGCCTACATGGAGCGTCAAGAAGAAGAGCTCTACCATTAGCTTCGGTCGTCGTCCAGCATCTAGCTCATATGTAGCTGTACAAAAAAACAAGTTTGAGCAGCAGAGGCTTGATAATTCGATATCTTATTTCGACTGTACTGATTTATACATTGACTAGCCAAACAAGCCCGCGCTAACGAGGAACGAATGACTACGTTTTCTGTTTATTTCTAGGGTACATGTACCACAATCACTCTCATCCACAATACCCATGGTACATGTACCCTAGAAAAAAAAAACGTAACCATTCGTTCCGCGTTGGCGCGGGCTTGTTTAGCTAGTCATACCATAGACGCGTCCAAAGTACGAGAAGGCCTTGTTGATGCATTCCACAATATGGTCTGGATTCCGAATATAGTTGTTAAAATGGGCGCACTCACAGAAGATGGCGATGGCTACAATGAAGAGGTGAAAGGCATGAATCCCATTTGAAAGGGAGAGCCTATTTTCCCTCAAGCCCATCACTTTGTCATAGAAGAGGAGGACCACGACGGTCACGTGAGCAAGGAGAGCACAGGAAAACCGAATTTTTTGCCAAGGCTCCTGGATCATTCCCAATTTCGAGTTTGTAAAGTCCCAGGAGTACGGCGTTGACCCGAACTTGGCCCCGAACCCCACACATTGTCCGATCGTGAGCATAGGTCGGCCTAAGTCTATGTCAGTTGATGCCTGAAGGGCCGAGGCAGCGGAAGCTAGCCTCAGGAGCATTTTTTCAATTGGCCAAAATTAAATACTGTGAGTGATTACTTTGTTAACAAGCCCTGCTCCTGATTGACGATGATACGATGGGCACGGGCGGATTGAGCAAACTTCCGGGGATGTGACCTGGGAGAAATTCTATACTTTAATAGATTAGATAGATTTAATACATTAGATATTAGTCTATGTATATTAGGAAGGAATAAGTTATGAGTTATGACCAGGCACGGGCTTTTCATATAATTTTCGTTTCATGTTATCCAGTTCCACGTAATCCTCGAGCTTCCAATGTACCAAACTCAGAATAAGAAGATATGAATTATAAAATATTAAGTAAATATTTTAGCGGAATTCAGTAAAAAAAATAAATAACTGGATCCTGGTCATGAAGTACATTAAGTAAAAGTAACTGTCAATATAAGTACATGTTATCAGCATTTTAAAGCAAATGGCCTAAGCTAGAACGATAAGTTACTTGATTTAAATATTTCAACGAAATCCGGTATCAATAAATCATCAATGTCTGGTACCTCAAGCTCTTAATATCAATAGTTATTACGACTTACTATACAATTACTTTTCGGTCTGTCTGTTTGTCTCACCGTATTACAGCCATACCAACGATCGGGCCGATTTGCAAACTTTTGTCACTGATGGATGGCTAATCTCACCGAAGCATTCAATCCTTATCAAACATGGCCGGAAATGACCTCAGTCCACGTTTTTGTCACGTTTTTAAGCTGCAAAAAAATTTGTAACGAATACACGTCAGAAAATAAAATTTCGCCACAGGCAAGAACTTGGTATAAATTAGGTTTCAACAAAAATTTGCCGAGATTTCGACCACGGCCTTGATTGTAGGCCTATACATATTCGACGCGTCGTTATGGTAACCTTGCAAATCCCACTGTATAAAAGTTGTAACTAAATAAACTATTCTTACTCCTGCTCTGAACTCTTCTCTGCAGTCGCGGACTCTATAAGCCATAAAAATAATCCCGTGACCTGTGACCGTGAAGCGAACCGTTCATCAACACTTTTATGTGACAGTTTTTTTTATTCCACCGCTCATGGGATGTCAAGCCTAGCAGCCAAAATGCTCTACGGTTCCCTGTCTGAGACAGAATATGTTGACGCCGGTAGCCGGTACTTTGCGGCTGGTGACTACGAGGAAGCAGTTCAGTGCTTCTCAGGCGCCATCGTCCGGAACCCCTCTGACCCCCTTTACTTCATCAATCGGGCTTTGGCCCTCCTAAAGTGAGACCTTACCCATGCAACTTGGTAGGTTAGATTAGTTCTGAACCCATTTCCCGGATTTACAGGCTAAATCGTCATGTCCAGGTCGCTGGTGACTGCGAGTCCGCCCTCTGCCTTGAGCCCAAGCACCAGCTAGCTCATCATATGCTGGGACTGGCTCTCTGCGAATTGGGCCTCCTGGACGAAGGGATTGAGCACTTCCAGCGGGTCCTGATCTTGGCCCAAGGGCACGAAAATCCGCTAGAAGTTCGCATGACATCAGAAGCCCTACGCCGCTGGCGGAAGCGCCGACAGGAGACACGGATCAAAGAGGATCACGAGCTTCAGCGCTATTTGAGCGGGCTCATCCAGGCGGAAGGACACAAGCTAGCGGAGCAGGCAGCGGCAGCCAGCGAAGCTGGAAACGCTGAAATCCTGGCCAAACTAGCTCAGGCTGAAGGTGATTTGAATTTACACAGTGCCCAGTTGAAGAGCCTCTTTGGCCGAGTGGATGAGCAGCGGTCGAACCGAGAGGTCCCGGACTACCTCTGCTGTAAGATCTCGCTGGAGATCCTGCGTGAGCCCGTCGTGACCCCCTCCGGGATTACTTATGAGCGGACGGTCATTGAGGAGCACCTCAGATGTGTTGGAGAATTTGACCCCGTCACAAGGGCCCCACTCAAGGAGGACCAGTTGGTATTCAACTTTGCCATTAAGGACGCCGTGGACGCCTTCCTTGCGGAAAACGAATGGGCTCTCGACCTCTGAATTGCTCAATGTAGAAGCTTCAACTCAAAATTCCAACTTTATGACCTTAACCCTGGAAATTCCTTGAATTAATAAACGTAACAAATATTGAGCTGAAAAGCATGCCCACGTGTATGCCTACTAAGGCTTATAAATCTGTAACATAATAATTGTTATGCAATTATATGATTAAAGCCAAACAAGCCCGCGCTAACGCGGAACGACTTACAACGTCTTTAACATGGATATTCATGAGTCATATGTTACATATATTTTATGTCATAAGTTACATTTTAGTCGCAATAACAGTTTTGCAGAGCTTTATGACATTTATTCTGTTTACTTTACAAGGACATACAACTACCTATCGGATTTAATTTGGGGCCTGCTCACGATTCCATACATTGTTAAGCCTGCCAACTGCTCGGTTTCAGGACAATTTGGAACTTGTTCAAAGGGACAGCTTAGGCAGGGACAGGGCTAGCCGTAGCCAGAATGACACTCAGTCCCATCATGACCCAGAGGCAGAAGGCTGAGAATGACCCAGCTCCCCCGGCCAGCCCGACCTGACGATTCGGGAACTTTGACCAGCAGGTCCGGTTGTCCTTCTCGTAGACGACCTTGCCGTCCCAACAGGCGCACTTCCCGCCCGTGCAGTTCATGTGCGGGGAGTTAAAGCAGGCTGGAAGGTCAGAGGTCAAAACCATTTTACTGTATGTGTCAAATCTCAACATATGCATGTGTGACGTGTCCAGTGACGACTTACTCTTGTCCGCCGTCCGGCTCTGATCCGCCACGCATTCCGCCCCAACCACAGCCGTCCCGTGGGTACAGGAAGCCGGCGTGGCTGCAGCGTTCCAGCCCAGCGTCACATTGCAGCTGCACTTGCCGTCCAGGCAGAGGAGCGGGCCGGCCGGGTCACAGACTGCCGTAGGAATAGTTTCAATTTTTACCGCCTTTGATATTTTAGAACGAGAAAATGGAAGGATATAATTTCTATATTACTTACCGTCGCCTGCGGCCGCGGGATTTGGGCAAGGTTGACCAACGGCAATATTGGCCCCATTTCCCTCTTCAAGGAGGACCAGGGTCAGCAGGGTGGTCAGAAGAAGGGTCACAAGGTTGAGGGACTTCGTCATGCCTGAGCCGGGTTTTTGGAGACAAATACAATATTCCTGACACTAACAACGTAAGCTAACAACGCTTTGTTGCAAGGTTAGGCGCTTGCGGACCGTATTCGGGACAAACTGCGCTGTTTAAAGATTGAGCTACAAATTTTGGAAACTGGAAATCTTATTTATGGGGATGAGAACTGTTGTTTATAGGAAGCCGAATCTCAGAGATCCCCGTTGGCATGGAGACGAGTACATTCGTGTAATGAGTAGGTCGTATAATGGCTCTAGCTTGGCCACGCCCAGCCTGATACCCGGAGTCTCCCTGAAATGTTGGCCAAGGATTCTGAAGGGATTTCCGCCGACGGCCAAAAAGGCCTTATCAAAACTGTATGGAAATGAGTCATTGTGGTCCCTGGATGACCTACAAACGGTTGGCAATTTATGCAGCTTGAATCGGCCCTTCCTCTCGGGAAACAGCAACTTGCGGAGTCGGCCATTCCCAGTATAGGCCTCATGGGCCTGGCCAATTAGTTGTCGACACCGACGGAGGTCCGCAGGATCCTTCAGATCAATATTTATGGCGTTCGAGGGCTGGCAAGGTACGTCATGGACTAAGGTTGCACCATTGACGCGTGCGCTTCAAAAGCTGTTACAGTGTCAATTTAATTTAGTAAAGAGTGGGCTATGCCCCCTACTACGACCTATTCCTTTTAAGTACAGTGTTTGAAGGCTTCAGTTCTTATTCCCGAGTCACAACATCATTAGCTCCGATGAATATGTAAATTATTTAACTATGACTCTTTGCCCTCGGAAAATTGCCACAGCTTAGGTATTTAGTTAGGACCAAATCCCAAAGTTATTTATGTTCTGGATCTTCTATATGTACATATATTTCAACGGAATGGATCTTTGTTTTGTAACGTTGAAGCAAATGATATAGATTCCTGCAAGGCTCCGGTAAACAGTATTAAACAAAATCGGAGCAATTTTCACGTCTAGCTCCAGTATCATCAAAAAATCGCCAATGTAGTAGTTTTAGTTTGTTTCCAGTTTGGCTCACAAGGTTGAAAAACTTGTTCATGCTTGAGCCGGCCATAGCAGAGACGAATGAATTTCCGGATTACAATTTTGACATATTTTGATTTTAGTCCATATTTCTTGGCAGGACTACTACAGTATGAAGTATTTTTGTTCTAAATTATAAAACCTTCAACCACAACAAATGCTGGAAATGTACATGCCCGTAATATTGACAAACTAGGTATACAGTAACAAACTGCATCGTAGTTGTTAGCTCATGATCGTCAAATTGGCTCGCCGAATTAACGTTACTTATATGTAGTTAGGCTATTTCCTGTAGTAGGTCTTAATAAATTTGCCCTTCTAGTAGGATGTACCTCTACGTTGTAACTTAACATATGTACCAGTAGGTACGAAACAAATCAAACAAAAAAATCATTTAAAGCGACAAGCCCATTCCGCTCCAGTGCATAGTCCAGTAAATCTTTAATAAGGCCTAATTTACCTTAATTGCCTACTTTTAGAGATGAGGCTTGATATACAGTGGAGGCTGACTTATGAGTTCAGTTCTGCTCTGGCTACCGACCAGATTTAAGTATACTTTGAAAAGTTGTCCATAGCGCTGTTAGAATGCAGTTAGCAGGGATTCTGCTGACTATGGCTCTAGCCTTCCAGGCCGGGCTAGGTCAAACTTCTGAGAATGATCTCTGGTCGTCCCGGAGCCAGGCTTCTACTTTGAGCCAGTTCACGAGGCTCGGGACAAGGCTCCAGCACGGGGAGCCCTGTTCCTGGAAGGCAGAGGTCATGCGCCAGTCCTACACGCGGGCCTTCCTCGCAAACAATATCTACGTGCTCGGGAAATGGATGCAGAAAATTGTGAAGCTTAACAAGCCGCTCTGCAACGCAAACAAGCTTACGGTGTGCAGCAAACTCACTGAAACTTGCGTCTGCGGTGAACCGTATCTGGCCTTCAGGTATGTTTCAACCTTCGTATATAATATGGTACCTACAATCGAATTTTCGTGATACTCATTGCTCATGCAGACCAGGTGCACGGCTCTAAATCCGAAACGTACCGAATATTTTATGGCGAAGGCATGTTTCCGAAAATAGGCCTATTTAGAAGCCTGTCCCAATTTACATTTGCCTCTCCTTTTCAGTAAACATACGCAGAAGTACGTCAATGAGGATGGGATTTGCCGTTGGGATGAGAGGTCGGCCTGCGTCCTCCAGGACTTTTCGGAGCAAGTTCAGGCCCGGTCCGGGATTAACCTTGACCTGAATTCAAAGTGTCGGGAGGGCACGGCGTGCCGGACTCACTCAACTGGACAGAGCTGCTCGAGCCTCAACCTAGTCCTTGAGTTCCTCAGGTCGGGCACGCTGACGACCAATCAGACTGTTCTGACGGAGAAGATTTACAGCGGGAGCATTTGTAGTTGTCAGCCCAACAACGGGAACATTATTGGGGAATCTGACGAGTTGGAGAGCGCCGACGAGATGGCATTTTTGGATGCTATGCTCAGTCAGGGACCGGCGCATGGGCACGGGAGGTCCAAACGAGCGACTGCGCAGGACATACTCAATTTGATCCCTCCGTATCTTAATAACATTTTCCCGTTATAAACTGCCTTTGAGCGGGAGATAATTGTAGTAACGCTTTAATGTTTAGATTTAATTGATTCCGAGCTCTTATCATTTGTAGTTATGAAAATTTTAATTCTGCATTCCCATGTGCATTGTGCTGCTTGGGAGAATGCTTAGTTTCTTTAAGCTTAGTCCTACTATTTGCCCATATATGTGTTATGTGTATTATCTAATACAAGATCCACACAGATTCCGCTAAGGGCTAACTAATGGATGGTTGGATGTCTCATATTTGTGATTCTTCATGAATTTCACTTTACAATGAATTAGTTTAATTTCGCAAAAATGAAGCAAAAGTTAAGCTAACACGAACTTGAACGTTCTGAACCGATGAAATCATTAAATATTATTGCGAATGGTTCACAGCTTCCGATTAGTTTGTCCACTCCTCCAATAAGTTCCAGCTTGGTCTCCATTTCCTGGCTTCGAGCCTACGTTCGGCTGAAAGAGAGTCATCTTCCGACACCTATACTCCTTAATTGGGCCAATATCCTTGTATCTGGTGAAGTTGGAAAGATGATTTTCGGATGTGCTGGACGATACATTTATCCCGCATTCAGACTGATTCAAGTATGGAAGATGGAGCCCAAGGTCAGAAACTTGCTGCAACTGGGCCCGACAGCTTTGAACGCTCGCTCTGAGATCCGGCAGTTTCCCGCTTAATTTACCGAAATATGGGCAGATTAGTGGCATTTCATAGGCTTGAAAGCAGTAGCAATGTTCGTTCTTGGAACAACACAAACATGACCACACAGAATAATCTCTTTCTGACCCCAATAACCAGCTCGTAGGTCATTGGGACGAGTGTTTTGAATTTCTTGTTTAAAGACCTAAGTTCCAATTCAGCTTGATAGTTGCCGTCCATGAGGACTGCAGGGACTGAAAATGAGCCAATCGTGGGACTATTCGTCATCAACGAGCTTAAATCTACAACGGTTGTATATTCCAGCTCATTATGGTATAATTTTGCACACGCTGAAGAGTTTATTATGTGAAGTGGACTTAACCCTAACACAACGCAGCTTGTTTTTCGTCATCGTATTCCTTGTCAATCTGTCGTAGAGTAGAGAGTGACAGTGAAGATGGAAATGAAAAGAATAGAGCAGATACTTAAGCTTTCTAGAGCTACGGCTGCGCTGTCATGAGGAATAGTTTGGCCTTGATTTTCTCTTAAATGGCTCTGCATTGCAAGGCATCGTTACCAGTCACCAACTGGAGAGGTAATAAGAAGAGGTCCAACATTCACTTGAAAAGCTTTTTAAAGTTCCAATTTAGCTTATTCTTATACGTATTTGAAGCCTTCAGTTCTTCGTCACGATATCATTAGCTCCGATGAAGGCGTAAATTATTTAGCCAGCACTCTGTTCCGTCAGAAAATTACTGGTAGCTTATATAATTCTGACCCAATCACAAAGGTACAATTATTGTTCTGGACCAACTAAATATTTCAACAAAATCGATTTCTTTGTGACTTTAGTATAGTCGATTCCTTTCGAAGGCTCTGAATCTATGAGTAAAAAGTATTAAACAAAACATTCAAAATGTGCATGTGTAGCTCAAATATCCTCAAAAATCATAACTGTAGTTTCAGTATGTACTCACCTTAAATGTACTTATTAAAACTGTAGGTCAGATGCCTATAAGTATGCAATTTTGATTTTAATTTCCGAAGAGGTGATAACGCAAATAGTCAATTCATGGAATATGCTAATGTATTACTGCAAAAATCGATCAATAGTACCTTTGCAGTCCTAATATCAGCAGTCCTATTATTACTAGGTAGACGTCGAAAATGGAGCCAAATAAATAAGACAGGTGTGTTGACCTCCGGCCGAGACGTAGATGACCCCATTGGCAGGGCCAGCCGTGGCGGAGATCAAGACCGGCTTCGGAGTCTTCTGGTCCTCATCTGAGCCGGATCCAAGCTGCATGTTCTCACCGAATCCCCAAGCATAGAGAAGGCCCGCGTTGGTCACAGCGTAGGAGACAGCGCTTCCACACGTCACCTGGACGCAGGTCTCGTCTGCAAGGGAGCTAATAAGTAAAGGAAGGTCAACTTCTGCCTGACCTTCCAGCCCAAGTCGCCCATCCTCATATTTTCCCCAGCTGTGAACCTTCCCTAAAACCCCAAAGCTGACATTGACAATAGGATCCGACGTGTCAGGCGGCGCTGCTCAGAGACGACACTGCATAAGCTAATATTAGGGTCAAAGGCGGTTAGGTTCTCATACCCAGCTGTGAGTTTGAATTAAGACCAAATCCCCAGACGTTTCCCGGGTCCCCGTCCGCCTTGACGAAGCTCGTACAGCCTCCGGCCCAAATGTCAACAAAGCTAGGAACTTCTTCGTCATCCAGAGTAATTTTGGTCGGGGTCAGGAAGTAGTCTGAAAATATATCAAAAAGAGCTATATTGTTATTGTTGACACCAACGATTTCGTAACGATTTATTACCTTTCCGGCTAAGGCCCGAGCTCTGGTCTGCACGAAATGGACGACCCAACTGTCCCATATCCCCTGTCCCAAAGCTGAGCACGGTCCCGGTCGCAGAGAGCAAGAGGACATGATCGTCACCCGAATCAATTTTAACTACCTTGATCTCCGGCGGGAGGTTCAACTTTACCGGGGTCACCTGAGCCCGGTAACTACCAGGGATAAGTCCTGCAGGTCCACTGCTATCCTGGAGTAATCAAGAGCGTGTAGATCATCTTCATCAATCAGATCATCAATCCCTTCCTGGGTCAGGACCACAGTGTGCATCCCGCCGGCCGCCACTTCCACAACCTATGAATAGTCTTCAATTGGAGCCAAAGCATTGAATTAATAAAATACATCAAAACAAGACTTACAGGACTTTGAATGTCATGGAGGCCTGGAACGAGGAGCGGGAATTCTTTGGACTCGGCCTCAGTTCCAAGCTGTCCGCAGTCGAGGGCGTTGGTACCTAAACTATAAAGGTATCCGGTCCCGAGGTCATGACGAGGTTGGAAGTCAAGCTCAACTGAAAGTAGGGATGCAATTAATTTAAGTAACGTCAAACTTTTAATTCCCAACTCACGTCGCCTTTTTTTCCTGCAAGTCATGTCAGAAGTCGAAGGCTCCCGGTATTTTTTCTTCACATCTTTACATGCTAAAATTACATCTTTTTACGGACGAATACATTAGATCCACGCTGTGCCATCTGCGTTTGCCACCATTTTGTAGTTGGGTCAAGCTCTGGCGGATATTTACACACAGACTATTCCAGCAGCGACAAGTCCCGTTGTTGTTGGGCTAACAACCTTCTTACAATTTAATTCGGCGCTAAGTTTCGATTACTAAAAATAAAGATGGGTTGAACTTTGGACATTGAAGTGGCAGACCTAGTGTACCTATTTGTGTTGTCAGTAAAAGAAATCGAATTCTTTATCAACACTACAAGAAGTGTGAAAAATAAACACTCCAAACGTGAATACATATACTATTAGATAAGTGCTTAACTACAGGTTAATCGTTTTTTGGTGCTGTAAGCTGTATTAAAGCTGCATAGCTAATATAGTGACTTTCAGGTTGCAGAGTTAACAACACAGTAAGCCTCTCCCTGCCTTCTTCGTCACATCATAATCACCAACATGTAGGTATATGATTGGTACTATTAGTATATCTTGAGCCTGTATTTAATGCGTAGGTGCCTAAAGCCAAATAGTATCAGTTACTAATAGGGCCTTGTCCTGTGGTGAGCTGCTGTTCCACGTTGTACCTTTTACGCTTCTGTTACCTGTCACCAACAACTTTTATTAAAGTCTAAAATTGAAGTTATAATCAAACATTGCTAAGTCTGATTCAATCATATGTACGCCATGAGGTAAGTAGATGTATCATAGAGTTATTGTATTACTAATTATAATTGTGCCGTGTTGGCACGTAAGTCAATTAAAAACAGCTGAGAGGGCCCATGTCACATGTGGCCAAGCGCATTCAGTTGACAAGTAAAACAAGCCAGCGCTAACGTGGAACGAATAACTACGTCTTTTTTCTACTTCTATTATTTCTAGCGTACATGGGCCATTGGGCCATGGGTGCGTTTGTTTTAGCGGACCGATGACAGCAGTGGCACATGTACCCTAAAAATAACTAGGGTTGTACGAGAAATCCCGTTTTAGTATTCCATGCATATACAGTATCTTCATTAGCCTACTTTTATTGGTCTGCATTATAATACAGCTCAAATATGGAAATAAGGTAAACCAGATAATTAAGGTCGTATAGCCTTCTTGAATTAAATCCATATATTGCAGTAGTACAATCTGATCCGGATACAAATGCAATATTAAATCCAGCTCACTCCTTGGTACGACGAGTATTCTCGGAGCCAGAAAGTCAACAAATGCATTTGTATATAAAGCCACAAGTTTAGTATTATCTGAGACCTAGCCGTGTCAACGCTTTTGATTCTGTACACAAGTATCCTCTGATTCTAATTTACATCATTCTGAGTATTTTACACATTTACTGTACTTGATCTTAGACTAGCAAATTGTTGTTACAACTCGAATATTGTTCGTCCTATGGCTCTTCTTATCGTATCTCTTCTCGCATTCTGCGGTGAAACTCTAGTGGGAGGGACTAGGTATTGTAAACAGCTTTGACTTATTTTGACAATAGCTGACAAATTCCAAATATAATAATAATAGAAGGCGGTAAATTAAGTTATCAGTCATAACTCATAACCAAAAAAGCCCACAGATTTCATATCAACTTTAAATCTACCTACCAAAAATACTACAAAGCACGAAAGAAGTTGGGCAGTGCTAAATATTGAAATAATTTTGGCACAAAGTTACAAGTTTTTCGTGAACTACTGAATAAACTATAATTAAGCTTATAAAAACTTATATTTATATTTCACCTTGTAAAAGTAAGACGGCATATTATTGTTTCCTGTTTCAGTGTGGAGCCCTCACGTGCGGAGTACAAGTTCAACACAACGTGGGACAATCAACTGTCCCCACAGAATGCTTCGGTGAGCCTGAGCCTAGTACAGGAAACTGAGTTCCTCCGGGTCAAAGTAGGCGGTCCATTCTTTGACGATCCCAAGCTTCCGGCCGGGACCCCAGCAGGCTCCGTGGACGGGCTCTGGAACTACGAGGTCGTTGAGCTCTTTCTCCTTGGCGCAGATGAGGAGTACCTCGAGGTTGAGCTCGGGCCTCGCGGACACTACTTGCTCTACTTCCTCCAAGGGGTTCGGAATGTGACCAAGAAGGAGCTCCAGCTCGACTCCTATGTGGCCCGAATCAGCGCGGACGGGAAGCGTTGGGAGGGGGAGGCGCTGATTCCGGTAGCATACTTGCCGCCGGCCATGAGCAAGTTCAATGCTTATGCCATTCACGGGTCGGAGCCGAACCGAATCTACATGTCCCTCTTTCCGGTCCCCAAGGACAAGTATCCTGGGCCGGACTTCCATCGCTTGGAATATTTTCAGTCATTAAGTTGGTAGTCATTCACTTTATTATTTATTTGCTGGATTAATAATTCAAGAGGTTTTCGAAGGTAATGTAGCAGGAAAATTTATTTTAAAACATTGTAGGTTTCATAAAGACATTGGTTCAGATTTCAGATATAACTGGGGAGTATTAATATTTTGTAATTATATCCCATTACAAAGGGACGGACGGACCGTATTAAAACTAATGACATAAGCCCTGAAATGGGTGGATTTTGATTCGGACTACTTGAACGTTAGAATTAGACTCAGAGTGGCGTCCATAACAAATCCGAAGAATACTTCTAAAATAAAATTACGGCTCGAAATTGAAAACTGTCCACCAACGTAGATGTAGATTGGAGAACAAGATCTCCAGAACCTTGATTCGATTCCAGGTCGTGTAACAGTTCTTGTCATTCGCAGATAAGTGGAAATAACTTCGGATGAGGCTATTCTTAAATTAACTACTTGCTGGTAAATATACGCCGCGCAACCAATAGTCGCAACATTAGCGAGGGCACCAATTATTAGGACAACAATGGGCAGTCTGTATACATGCCTAATCAAGGAGTACGTGAGTGTAATCACGGTTAGGTTCACCAAATAGTAGGCAGAGGTAATCCAGAGGTCGAAGGCAAAGTTCGCGTTGATGGCGTGGACTTGAAATGAGCGGTAGAGAAGTTGGACTTTGTTTCTGTTAGCCTTGTCACTTGTTTCCGTCCACCTAAATATACGAATTAGTAATTTTAAGAAAGAAGTGTGTAGTCTTGGTATTTGTACAGGACTTATACTTGGTGAGCACGGACCACAGTCAAAGAGCCGTGGAAAAGAGCATTTTGGGTGGCTGCCATTTAAACTATCACCAATTAATACGAAATCTCTCACCAATTAAAGCCGATTTCCTCACCAATTACAGAAAATTACTCACCAATCGTTTGAAACTTATTATGAGCAAAAGAGCATTTATTTTTTAATAATTTACGGAATTAGAATTCTCTTACTGGAAATGTTTCAAAACCTTGGTGAGGAAAGCTGCTCTAATTGGTGATCCTTTAAAGATTCCTCATTTCGAGGAGAGGCGGTAATGGAGCTAATTAAAGCCTCATGCTAGCCACGCCCATCCTTTTTACGTACCAGAGACTCCGAATTCCTTTTGTAATCCCGTGGACCATCACGAGGTCAATGCTTCCACAAGAAAGCAAGCAGACGGCCCCATGAATGACTCCCAGTGCTAAGATACCCGCCGTTCCAACGTTGATCAGGAAGTTATTGGACCGGATTGGGTTAAAAGCCGGATTGATAGTGTCAGCGTAGTGAATGAAGAGCAGAAACGATGGGAAGATGAGAACTAGGACCACAGGTCCAAGTACATTGTTCAGAAGCCAAACGATTAGCTCGATCCCATCTTTCTGAGGCGGCCAGGCCAAGTCCATTGTCTCGGCTAAACGGATAATAACAATAGACTTTCTAGACTGAGTCCATGTAACCTATTTAATTACATGCATGGTCAATCATTCCATCATTCTCATTTTGCCCTCACCTATTGACTCCGTGAGGGACAGGCAGTCGTTCAGCCAGGCCACAGCCTGATTTGAACGAAAACATAAATTTATCTGGGACGCGAGACCAAATGAAAGCAGGGAACTGATCCCAACTGCCAAAATCTTGAAAGGCATCTCCATTTCACGAAATATTGCTGCAGAGGTGAGTAGAATGATCATAAACATCGTAATCGCCATTGAGCCAAAAGATGCTGCCTGCCAGTATTTAGAAGCAGGCTTCAGGCAGAACCTATACTTAGGGCTAGGATTGAGCTCAAATCTTATGATGTGGAACTGTTGAGCCAATTTAAGGAACGATGACAAGTATGATGCCGTGATTCTAGAAATCATCTTAATCTTCGTTTACGATGCTATACAATCTTACTATTTATGTCCTATTCAATCCCCACCTAGGATGTATAACACAGTATAATGATAATTAATTAGTAATACGCAAACCATACGTAACCGATGCTATCGGCTATCGGATTCAGTCACCCTTTGTGCTATTCAATTTCCACCTAAGATATTAAAACAAAGTATAATTATAGTTTATTAGTATTACTGCTATCCACGTATAACATAAATATAGAAATTACATTTTAGTCGTATCAATTGACTGCACTAATGATACATAGATACACCGTAAATATCTGACGACTTACCTGGATATATTTAACAATCAACCGTATTGCTCAAAATATAGACGTTGAATGTATCTTTATTGGAGAATTGCTGACTGCTAAGAATCGGAGGACCCCGCCCCTCCCCTTCCATGAACTTACATAGGCCAAACATGTAAGCCTTCAGTTTTTCGTCACGATATCATTAGCTCCGATGAGGGTTTAAACTATTTAGCCAGCACTCTGTTCCGTCAGAAAATTACTGGCAGCTTATGTAATTCTGACCCAATCACAAAGGTACAATTATTGTTCTGGACCAACTAAATATTTCAAAGAAATCGATTTCTTTTTTACTTTAGTGTAGTCGATTCCTTTCGAAAGCTCTGAATCTATGACTAAAAAGTATTAAACAAAACATTCAAAATGTGCGTGTGTAGCTACCTAAGTAAGTAACCTCAAAAATCATAACTGTAGTTTCAGTATGTACCCACCTTAAATGTACTAATTAAAACTCTAGGTCAGATGCCTATAAGTATGCAATTTTGACTTTAATTTCCGAAGATTTGATAACGCAAATAGTCAATTCATGGAATATACTAATGTATGGCTGCAAAAATCGATCAATAGTACCTTTGCAGTCCTAATATCAGCAGTCATATTATTACTAGGTAGACGTCGAAAATGGAGCCAAAGAAATAAGACAGGTGTGTTGTTGACCTCCGGCCGAGACGTAGATGACCCCATTGGCAGGGCCAGCCGTGGTGGAGATCAAGACCGGCTTCGGAGTCTTCTGGTCCTCATCTGAGCCGGATCCAAGCTGCATGTTCTCACCGAATCCCCAAGCATAGAGAAGGCCCGCGTTGGTCACAGTGTAGGAGACAGCGCTTCCACGTGTCACCTGGACGCAATTCTCGTCTGCAAGGGAGCTAATAAGTGTAGGAAGGTCAATTTCTGCCTGACCTTCCAGCCCAAGTCGCCCATCTTCATATTTTCCCCAGCTGTGAACCTTCCCTAAAAACCCAAAGCTGACATTGACAATAGGCTAGTTTTTACCTTTAGGCTCTTTAGCAGTTTATACCTGCTCTGTCCAAGCCAAGACAATGGAAGGCACCGATTCCAATTTGGGCCCAGGCCTTCTGC
>JAQFZY010000074.1:0-58760 GCA_034696285.1 Hypogastrura burkilli | reverse complement strand
ACATATTCGGAGCTCTTCCTCAGAGCTCCGGCTCCGGCTCCGGAAGAGTCCGGAGCGAAAATTCGGCTCCGGCTCCGGCTCCGGCTCCGCTCCGACCCCGGAGCCGGAGCTGCGGAGCACTAGTTTGCTTGTTTTGACTGTTTTCTCCTCCGTGGAAGGTTGCCTATAGTTTGCATATAACCCAATAGCTAAACATTAATAAACAGACACTTCGGTTTGTAACTGTCCGGTATCTCAGGAACTGTATGTAATTACAGTAATATACTAGAAGGTAGCCATTTAGGCCTCGGAATTGTTTCCTACCCAATTTATAACGTGGTAAATAAATATTATTCTTTTCAAATAAGACTTTTGAAGCGGGGTGAAATATGACACAATCTAGGTATTCAGTATTGAATGTACACGATGAACTTATAATGACTAATTGCATACGTATGTATATACCTTTCGTGTAACCTGGATTGCTAGAATACGTAACCGTAAAAAATTAAGCGTAGGTGAGCGAGGATTTCTGTAAAAACAGATCCTTTTCGTAATCTCCAGCTCTCTATTTATTTATTTATAATATGGGAAGATTGAAAGTTTTAACGCATATCGTAACAAGTGTTAGAACTAGATTGCCACGAGTTTTATAATAATAATAAAAAAAAGTTATCTGCGACTAGAGCCTGGACTCATTTTCTACCCTTATCCGAAAAATTATGCAAAGCATCGCATATTACATTAAAAGCTGCAATAATTCATTTTGCAATTTATTGCAACTTGTGGTTCCTTGTGTTGAATTTGGAGGTTTCAATCGCAAGCTTGACCTTGTTGGATCCAAGGCCTAACTTGTAAGTTGCAAAATTTAGGGCACTTAGGTTTTTTGCAAGATGCCAGAACTCATGAGTTATATTTCTACGATAGGTGTTCCAATCACAATCATTGTCCCTGAGGCGGGTAAAGCGTACATGAGTATCTGTATCCTTTACCTGAACGCTTCAAGCCCAATTAATGTCTCCAATTTACACATAAACATAATAGGTTATAAATTAATTTATTTTTCTAATTGTAAATATAATACTTAGTAGAATAGGTACAGCTTGTTAGTGCAGATTTCTAAAAATAAATTTGGTGCTACTTCTATTTCGTATTGAAGGTCTAAGGTCTCAAAAGTAACTTGGTTTTGGCACTATTGGTACATACACTACTAGGTACGTTAAGAGTTACGAATATTGGTAATGGTTGATCTCTAGCACTGCTCCTCTATTAGGCAGGAATTAAAGGTCACGTATCACAAGGTAACTTAATACTACTAAGAGTTTCTAGTATTGGTTATGCTTTTGAAGTAGTAGTTGAGGTGATTCTCGAGGACTGTACTCGCCGGAAGAATAAGAGTGTCAATATTGGGTAAGTTCCTCTCCACCTTGGCACTGAGCCTGTTTATACTCAGCTCAGCAATCTCCGTTGCCAGCGGATGGTAGCTTAAAAACTTCATGGACGTCCCTTCATCTCCGTATAACATGCCGACAGGCCCAAGGACGTTCTTGTCCGTGTCTTCAAAGACCAAGTCCCTCCATTCCGAGACCGGCAGGAACTCGCCGTCCACTCCGTACTTTGAGAAGGAATCCTTGATCTCAGCCTGTGTGACAATGGAGTTGTTGGTCAGGTTAAAGACTCCAGTCTCACTGGAGTCGCTAAGGAAGAGCCTGGTTGAGATCTCGGCAGCAGTGTCCACGGGCATTATAGGAACTCCGTTCTGGTCAAAAGTTGGGAACTTACGAACCCGGATACAGGATAGGAGAATGTTCCAGGCATGGTTGTACCCCGACGGCATCAATCCGGTCTGGCTGTTTCCAAAGATACTGGCGTATCGGAGGACAGTAACTGGGATCCCGCGCCTCTCGGCCTGGGCTGCCAGCTTTTCACTAACGAATTTGGTAAGCACGTAACCGTGCTTAATTTTAAGTCCCGAGTCAGACTCCAAAGGATAGTCCTCGTCAAGGTTTCCTTCCGAATCCGCCTTCAGAACTGCCAATAGGGACGAGGCGTAGAGGACCGGTTTGGTTTTCTGGGTTCCGGCAAATCGCAGGACATTGACCATGCCAAAGACGTTGTGGTTCCGCATGCTGTGCTCTCCTCCATCCGCATACTGTTCCATGTGATTACTTTTAATGGCACAATGGACCACAGCATCCACACTACTTGCTAGCTGGGCATACAGCTCAGGCTCAAGTCCAAATTTCTCTTTCTTTATGTCTCCCACGACAACTCTCACTCGGTCTAAATTAATAGAATCGAACTGGTACTTCTTAAATGTACTCATAAGTCTCTCCAGTCCTTCCTCAGCTGACTTTGCTCGGACCAAACAATGAACAGTTAGGTTGGAATTGAGAAGTTCGGGTACGAAATGGGACCCCAAGTGACCCGTGGCCCCTGTTAACAGGATCTCTTTAAACTGGGATGGTTTGCAAGGCCCGATCTCGGCAGCCATGATGTCTGCGGGAAGAACTACGTCGGCTTCCAAGAGTTTCTCCACCGAAACGGTTTCCTCTGAGTCTGAGTTCATCAGATTGGCAATATGTGTTGATAGGCTTCGAATTGTTCGATTCTCTTGTAGAGCACTCACAGTCAATGTCTTGTCCCCGAGGACGCCCTGCAGCATGTTCCGCATTTCCATTGCCATCAGTGAGTCAACCCCAAGTTCCGTAAAATTCTGATCAGGGTCAATCTTCTCGTTGTCGGGTAGTCTCAATGTTTGTTTAAGCACAACTTCCAAGAAGCTCTGAACTTTTTCCTGCCGCTCCTCTGGAGGCGCCGCCTTAATTGCTTCAATTAGCTTTGCGTGCTCGTCAGACATCTTATTTTCCGTCCCTTCGTCTTTTTTTATTTCATCCAAGTAATTCCCAAGTTTGATGAACGTTTGTGCAACTTGCCAGTTATTCACATCGATCATTCCAATCTGCTTGGTTCTTTCTCGCATAAATTTCTCAATACCACGAACTCCCTGCTTCGGAGTGAATGCTTTAATACCCAAAGCGCCCTCTGTACCCAGATTGATGTGTGCCGCGGCCCCGACATCGCTCCAAGGTCCAAAGTTAATTGAGAGGGCTGGAAGGCCAAGTGAATGGCGATAATGCGACAAGGTGTCAAGGTATAGATTTGCAGCAGCATGGTTACTCTGACCCGGCATTCCGAACATACTGGATAGGGAAGAGAACATTACGAAAAATTCCAAATCGTATCCCAGTGTGAGCGTATGTAGATTCCAACCGCCGTAAACTTTCGGGACCAACGTAATTGAAAACTTTTCCCAAGTTTGATTGGAAACAATTCCATCACTGAGGACTCCGGCAGCATGCATTATCCCTCGCAGGGGCGGAATGTTCATTTTCTTTATTGTGTCCAGTACTGCAGCACACTGGTTGAGGTTTCCAACATCCGTGTGCACTATGATAACATTGAACCCATCGTGGTTAAGCTTTTCTATAAGCTGCTGTGCTCTTTCGTTTGGATAGTTCCGCCCGGCAAGGACAATATGTTTCGCACCGACTGTTGTCATCCATTTGGCCACTTCCATTCCAAGCCCACCCAGTCCACCTGTGACCAAGTACGTGCTCTCCTTGTTGAACAAGTCTTGTTGCAGGTGGAGCTTCCCTTCAGGAGTTACGACTGGCTTCGCGATCGTCACAACAATCTTCCCAATATGTTTTGCTTCTTGAAACTGGTGAAAAGCCTCTTTGACCAAATCCAGAGGATAGGTTTCATGTGGAAGTCCAGTGTAAAATCCATCATCGAAGAACTTGTTCATGTCTTTGGCATACTGCATCATTTGATCTGGGTCTTTGTATGACATAGCAGCCAGGTCCACAATGAAGTACTGAACATCTGGTCTTAGGGCAGTGACCTCCTCCTCCTTCCAAATATTTATTTTCCCGATTTCTACAAATCTAGCTCCTTGGGCACACGCATTCAAGGACGTTTCCTTAAAGTTGGGTCCCGTTAGAGAATTCAAGACAACAGTCACACCTTTTCCATTCGAGTCCTTCGCAATTCCCTCACCATAGTCTGTGTTTCTGGAGTGGTACACGTTCTGGATTCCCAATGACCGCAAATAGGCTCGTTTCTTCTTACTTCCTGCCGTTGCGTAAATCTCAGCCCCAACATGTCTGGCAGCTTGGATTGCCGCAAGTCCTACTCCTCCTGTTGCCACGTGAATTAGAACCCTGTCACCGGAAGTCAACTTAGCACACTCATTGAAGGAGTAGTAGACGGTTAGGAAGGCACATGGGATTGTGGCTGCACTAGCAAATGTCATGTACTTGGGCTTCCTTATGAGTGCATTCTCATTGATAACACTATGAGAAGCAAAGCCTCCGGCATTGGTGAATCCAAAAACTTCGTCTCCGACTTTCAGTTCAGTTGCATCTGGTCCGACCCGAGTGATGACGCCTGAAATGTCCAATCCAACCAGGGTTGACATGTAGTCCGGAATGTCAAAGCCCTCCGGCTGTAGCACCATAAACAGATCACGAAAGTTGAGTGCACATGCATGAACGGCAATTTCAACATTATTTCCTGTTACTTCTATCTTTGTTGCAGGCATTATACTGAGGTCGGCAAAGGCGTGGCTGGCGGGATTGACAAGTTGGAATCGATCAGAATTCGGAAGGTTAATAGGAACTACTCTCCTTTCCACTCGCACTGCTCGCTGAACAAATTTTTTCCCCTCTCGGAAAGATATGAACATTTCCTTTTCACGGTTCCAGAGTTCCGTAAAGATTTCTTCGGCTTCCACCTCGTGATCTGTCACGTCTTGGTCCGTGTCTATCAAGCTAATTGGGATATCGGAGCCCTCGTTGTTCAGAGCCTTTAGAAGGCCCCAGGCTGTTGCTCCGTTCGGATTTCCGGCCCGGGCGTCTCCAATGTAATATAAACCCCTCGTAACGGTCACAAATTTTGGTTTATTTCGTTTATTGAGCACAAAGTTCACTAGTGCCTTACTCAAGTTCAGGAGGGCGACGCAGAAGGATGTCTGAGCCTCTTCTGGCTGAAAGCTGCTGACCAAGTCTGACCAGAAAAATACAACTCCTTCAACTTCCTCCTTCTTGACGGATTCGAAAAGGGCAGCAAAGTCTTCAGTTTTATTTCGGCTCAGGCTAACTAGGTCCTCTTCTACGTTCTCGTACTCTGTGTTATTGATATTGACGGAAATGGCTCTGCGATTCGAACCCGTGAGTTTATGCCGAATGGATCCACGCAACTCTGTGTCATTGCCGATTAGGAGCCATACCTTCTTTGCTGGTAATATTCCTGAATATAGCTGAATTGGCACACCCGAATTCCGGGCTGTAACCCCTCCATTTGTCTCCTGATGAATAGCCGTTGAGAAACACCTGTCATACCCACACTCAACCAAACAGTTCTTCCATGTTTCACTGTCAACAATGGGCGATAGCTGTCGAAAGTCATTAAATCTCCACCAACCGTCGAGCAGACCAAAGGAGAGTGATATTTTGTAAGTCGGCTTAAACTGTTCGGTTAGCACAATCACACCGTCCTTCCGGAGCAATTTCCTAATGTTCGTGAGGGCCTGCTTTATGTCAGCAGTGGCATGAATGACTTGGGCAGCAAATACAATATCGTAGTGATCCGGCGGAAATCCTTGTGTAAGCGGATCCTCCTCAATGTTGAGGGTACCAAAGAGGACGCCACTTGGCAGTCGTCCCTTTGCCTCGGTCACAAACATAGGAGAGATATCCGTGAATGTATATTGAACTGGAACTCCAAGTTCGTTCAACTTTTCAATTATTTGCGCTGTAGATTTTCCGGAGCCAGCTCCAACTTCCAAGATCCTGATAACAGTGTTAGGGGCTCCAGCAAATGATACGACTGAGTCCAGAAGCATAGCTATTCCCAAACTACTATTATAATGGTACCAGGCAGCTGTAATTTAAAAGAAAAAAACCCTGATTTTAGCTACTTTGAACCAAAACGTGCACACATAAAATGCAGAAAAGGCGTGATTCGTGACGTTTTCTACGTAAATAAACATTCTCTATGTATGGGTCCCCGTGAAATCAAGGGCCTGTCATAAAAGACACTTCGGATGTTTTATTAATGTTCGGATGTTAATTTTATGTAACACGCATGTAGGATCACCGCAATTTTGATCAGTCACATACCATGCCTTAGGCGACGGAAACTCAGTTGCATCAGACGGATCCAGAAATAATTTGTTTTCACTGTTACTGAACACTATTTATGCAGCGGTACTAGGACAAACGCGCCGCTATGGCTTCTCATCTAAAGCGAGACCACAGCGTCACACGTTCACTTTTATATGACGCTGGTGGATGTCTCATGGTTTGAAACAAACGGACAGACGGACGGACAGACAAGATCATGAATTTGGTCTGATAAGGTATAAGGTTTGAGTAACCGGGTAAAAAAATAGATCAGAAATAATTCTTTAAAATGTAGGTTATGTACAGCGGTAATCGGGACAATTGGGTTCAAACATATCATAATGCTCCATTCACAGAAAGTTACGATTGGCTTACATTCACTGTAGAAGCGAAAGGCTCCGACTTCATTACTATCCTCCGGGAACATGTATGTCAGAGCCGACATCTTCCCTTGTAGAACACTTGTAAAATTTTGTTCACAACGTTTTCCGAATCCTACGATGACATTGTCCTCTCCCACCAAGTCTTCTCCGTGTCGTATAATGGCCTTTATTTCTTGCTCGCACTCTTGGATGGTCGGAAGCTCCTTAATCACAATGAACTCCTCACCTACGCTCCGGAGGTAGCCTTCATTTTCAAAGTACGTGAGGAAGGATTCAATCATTTTAGTCTCCTTAAATTGTTTTGGAATCGCATTCTTCCAATCCAATGGTCTTATTTTTCCTCCTTCGGCCGGATAGGGCCACTCACATTCCTGTACTGCACGGACAAGATAGAGAAAGAAGGATCGGTCAAAATCATTAAAATATAAGGCTTCAGACTGCAATCGCAAGTTTCCAATTTCCACTAAAAGTTCTGAGACGTGCTTAGAATTTGAGTCGCAATGAGAAATTTTGTTGGTGTCAATTCGCGATCTTGTTGCACTCATTCTGGGTCTCCATACAGCTTCATACAAGTCTGGTAACTCTAGACCTTCTGCGTTCAGAGCTCTTATGAAGGAGTCCACGCTGGTTTTGATGAGCTCGAGGCCTTCCATAATGGCGATCTGCTCCCCAGTTTCATTATATAGGCTAACGTTAGCCGCTCCGGCATCCCATCTAGTGTGAGCAAATAGACGCTTTGTGGGAGGTTTTGAGAGCCAGACAAACTTTTGAATCCCAATAGGAAGCTGTAACTCTGGCTGTTTCTCTGTAGATGTAAGGGCGAACCGGAATGCATAGGTCTGGATCATTGCATCAAGAACGATAGGATGACAAATGTATTCTTCAGAACCTTCGGGCAGTATAATTTCAGTTAGGAGTTCAGTGGATCCGCTCCAGGCCGATGCAATACTTTGAAACTTGGGTCCGAACTGAATCCCAATCCCGGCAATAGCGGCGTAGGCCTTTTCAATCCCTTCCTTCTTCGTGAGTCGTGACATAACTTCTTCCAAGTTAATATTATCTAATTCCGGAACCTTGATTGTTGGGCTAAACATAGCATGTGAGTGACGTTTCCATTTGTCCGCTTGATCCGCTGCTACCTGTCGATGGACGCTGATTTTGTATTTAATTCCTTCGTCAGAGGGCACTGAAGTCACAACTGTCTGAACATGACATGGCTTTCCCAGCTCCAAGGCAGCTTCAACAGATAGATTTTCAACCGTGAGAGGCACAGTTACGCCACCTCCCTGAAGAACCTCTCGACCAGCCGCCATTATGCACTCCAGGTAAGCAGCTCCTGGTACAATTATTCGTTCTGCGACCTTGTGGTCCTCAACATATGACAAGTTCTTCACTTTCAGAGTGTGGCTGAATATTGTGTCAGATACCGGGGCCGGCATTTGTCTTCCGAGTAGCGGATGAATCAGTTTAGTGTTGAGGCTCATTCCGTTCAACTCTCCTTCCTCTGGCATGTACCAAAACTTTTGCCGCTGGAACGGATAATTTGGAAGAAGGACCGTTTTCTTCCTTTGACCGAACCACGATTTCCAGTTCAAGTCAACACCTGCAAGGTACAGCTTGCTCATTGTCGTTAGAATTGATAACCAGTCCTCTTCGTTTCGTCGTAAGGAGGGGCAAAACACTCCATTTGCTGAGTCAGTGATATTTGCCATTGCAAGTCCTAGTAGAATTGGTTGGGCTCCAACCTCAACCAATACTTTACATTCTGCCCATACAAGTTTGATTGCCACTGCAAACCGAACGGTGTCGCGAAGATGCCTCTGCCAGTACTGTGATCCAAAGTCTTCTCGCTGCATTGTTTTCGCCAGAGTTCCAGACATGTAAACGCAGTTCGGCTCATTAATCGTAACTTGGTCGGCAATTTTTCCAAACTCTGACATAACCTCGTCCATTTGTCTGGAATGAAATGCATGGGATGCTGGAATGTTTTGGGACTTTATGCTGTTATTTGTACAGCATTCTCCAAACTTGTTAATGGAGTCAGGGCTTCCGGAAACTACAACTTCGTCGTCAGAGTTTACAGCCGCAATATCGACCCAGAGATCCTTCCGGGCTTCGTGAAACGCCTTTATAAGTACTGCCACATTTTCGTGGGAAGTTTTGACAGCCATCATATTTCCAGATTCTAAGAAATTCACTAGTCTGCTCCGTTCCACTACCAGTTTCATAGCGTCCTCCAACGATAATACACCGGAACATACAGCCGCTGCAAATTCTCCTACGCTGTGTCCCAGCACATAGTCAGGGGTAACGCCGAAGTGCTTCCAGACCTGAATCAACGAGTACTGAATGCAGAATATTGCTGGTTGGCAGTATATTGTTTTTTCTAGCAAACCTGAGTCCGACCAAACAACTTCTTTCAGGGACGTTTTTAAGTAACCTTGAAACATATCCTGACACCGATCGAAAGCATCTTTAAATATTGGGAAACCTTTGTATAAGTTCTTAGCCATCCCATAATACTGTGAGCCTTGTCCTGTGAACAGAAAAGCGACTTTTTGCTTTTGCCGAGGGACCTTGCCGATAAAAAAGGCACCATTCTGAAGTTTAGACTTTAGCTGGGAAACATCCTTTGCTATGATAGCAACTCTGTGGTTCAAATTTGCCCTTCCCGTGTTTGCAGAGTAGGCAAAATCTTTCAGAGACACGTTTGTATTGTCCTCGAGATATTTCGTATAGTTTCGGAGTGAGTCCTTTAGTGCATCTTCAGATTTTGCTGAGATTGTCACCATTTGTGGACTGTAGTCTTCTAATTCCGCTCCTTCAATCACTGTAGGCGGTTGCTGGACAACCATATGAACGTTGGTACCGCTCATGCTAAATGAGCTGACACTGGCTATCCGATTTTCTCCTTTCCACTCTGTAAGACTGAGTGGAATCGTTGCTGGAATAGCCTCAAGGTTGATTCGAGGGTTTAAAGTTTTGAGATGCAAGTGTGGTGGAATCGCATTATTCTGGAGACAGAGTATAACTTTGATGAGTCCAGCCATTCCAGCACAGGCTTCCGCATGACCAATGTTCGTCTTCACAGAGCTGACCAGTAAAGGTACCTTTCTGCCTTCGGAGTAAACTTTGCCGATGGCGTACATCTCAGTTGGGTCTGAAAATTGTCAAGGTCACAAAGGCGGTTATAAACGGTGTATGAATATGGACTGAATTACATAATGTTGACAAGAACGACGTAAACGGACGAATTCGTTATACATCGTGCTTTTCGATAGAATATTTAATTACAGCAAGGTCCAGTGAATTAGTTCGAACATTCTCAAATAATTCTTACCTCCAACCATGGTGCCTGTCCCATGAGCTTCAACATAGCTGACTTCTGAAGGCAACACTCTCGCATTTTTGAGAGCTTGTCTGAAGACTCGTTCCTGAGCCTTTGCATTTGGAGTCCCAAAGCTTGTTCCTGGTCCGTCGTTGTTCAAGGCCGATCCCCGTATTAAGGCCAGAATATTGTCCCCTTCCCGTCTAGCATCTGCGTACCGCTTCAGAACTACAGCCCCGCATCCCTCTGCTCGAACGAATCCATCAGCCCTAAAAATTGGGGCAGAATTGTGTTTCAGAATTTCCATTGAATTCACGTGCGCATGCTTCATGAATAAATCAATGATGACTTACGATTCGTCGAACGTTTTGCATCGAAAGTCCTTCGACAACACGACAGCATCCTTGTCATCTCCAGAGAGAGGATTGATGGCATGGAGCACTAAGTTGACTCCGCTGGCAATAACAAGGCTCGTCTCTCCGCGCCGTAGGCTGTTGCATGCAAGGTGAACTCCGCTAGAACTGCTCGAACAGCCACTCCTGGAGGGAAAAAACGAATCACATGTCACTTGGAGTAGGAACTTGAAAGCTCTTTAGAAAACTTATCATTTCTTACTCAATTGAGTAGTTTGGTCCAAAGAGTCCCAGGAAGTACGAAATTCGAGAGGCTGTTGCGCTAAACGCATTTCCGAGGTACCTGTGGTGAAAGTCATTTGCGGTGAGGCCGGAGCTCGGCAGCATACGGTCGTAGTCTTGCTGCCATATGCCCATGAACACTCCCGTGTCACTCTCCTTCAGATCCTGAGGATTAATGTTGGCATTTTCCAGACTCTCCCAGATAACTTCCAGCAATATCCTCTGTTGAGGGTCAACAAATGGAGCCTCTCTGGGACTTATTCCGAAAAACTTGGCATCAAACTCATCAACCGGGCATTTCAGAAACCCTGCTTCGAACAAAGTGGCCGATTTTTCGGCGTGGTAATGCGGCCGCTCACTTGGAAACTTCCGAATAGGATCAGTGCCCCCGGCCAGTAACTTCCAGTATTCATCAAGATTATTGGCTCCGGGGAACCTACAGCTCATTCCAATAACCGCAATGGCGTCCCTGAACTCTCCCAAATTTGTATCCTGTAGGGTCTTAGCAGGACCATTTGTTGGAGGTAGATTATTTGCTTCGATCGACGTGGTCAAAAACTTCTGGACACACTGGCTCTACAGATGACGTATATTTAAAAATATGTCTAAAATATTTAGTACAGCAGAAGAGTCAACGCAACATAGAATATTGAAATACAGCCACATCCGATTTACTCACCTTTTTGCTGTTCACTCCAGGTATAACTTCATGCACAAACGTTCCCAGCCATTGTTCAGACACTATCTAATTCAAACACACACCCGAAGACGATATCTTGATTAAGTACTACATATTTAACATGTACTTACAATCTTTTACGTCCATTTTATACCTTGACGTCCTTACTGCGGTACTTCCTATCCTTTGTATTCAGGTTCCAGGGAAGGCCAGTAAATCGGACAATATTTGGCAATGGTCCGCTGCAAATTTAACAGGCCTGATCTAGACCTCGTTACACGAGTATACAATACACAATTTAACTTCTTACTCAATTCCAAGCTCCAGTTCGTCAATCGTCTTGATCAGGGTTGGCTCAATATGATTCAGGTCAGAGGTTCCGCCGGTTGAAAAGTGTTTGTTCAGGATGTTGTGTGCCGATTCTGTAACCGTGAAGGTAGCGATGCACACAAGGCGGATCTGAAGTTTTCCTTTAATTTAAAAATTACCTCCTTTCGTGTGCGCAAGAGCTTCCATTAGAATGTCAAATGTCTCAGAGCTTGGTCGAAATACAAATAGGTCAGTGCTAAACTGATCCAATTTTCCAGTTCTGAGTGCTGAGATTTCTTCTTTTTCGAATAGTGCATCCGAATTTCGTAATACCTGTTCAGATATTACGCATTACGCTCCATGTTGTATTTTGTACCGTTTTTTGGGATTTAATATTGGGCATCGTAAATAGTTGTATTAGGCTTACAATTGAGCCGGAATCCAAAAAGACACATTTTGTCCAGGCCTTGAGGTTCCAAAGCCATAACTTCGCTAGCTTGGAGTCAGAACCTTGACATCGCAGTTCAATTTCGGATGTCTCAAATCTTGCTACCAAGTCAAAGTCATTTTGCAGGAAGATTCTGGAATTAAGTAAATATATTTATACGAACGAGTGAATCAATCGGCTTAATTTGGTAAAATAATGGTTGGCCATGGTATAAATAATCGATCCACCTTTATTTAACGTATTCGTACTTTACTTTATGTTAATATAACCAGTTTTGCTCTGTCCATTGGCATACCTATCATGCATTTCTATAACCTAATTTCATACTGACATAAAGGTCAATTCAATTCCATTGCAGTGCGGCCTGCAGCCAGCTCTAAACCTAAAAGTATCAATAAAACTACTACAAAAAAGTTAATAGATATAAACTGTTTTTCCAAAATTAAATACATAATACTGCTTCAATTTTTACAAGATGTGATTAAACACCATTTGAATACCGGTTGCGAATAAATCATTAATTGAAACGTGCATAGCGTACTGCACTAGGAAAACTGGCTAGCTATAAAAATGAGATGTTTATTGGATTGGATTTCTGACATACATACATTTTAATTGTACAGAAATGTTGTATATGAACAACTGGTTTTGTTGCTGTGCAAGGTAATAGGACTTCGGCAAGGCATACAACTATTTTCAAATCACTACTATGTACATAGATGTATCGATTTGATTTGATACGTACATGTATGTAGGCAATCATAAAACAAATTGAAAATAATCTATCCAAATGCAATATTCTTTTCCTGGGCACTAATGTTTGAGAAGATATAGCTTATAATATATATACGCATATAAAGCTTGTTTTACAAAATACTAAAAATAACCAAATTGTGTCCATGGACTAATGGAGAGCATTAATACAAAAATGCCAATATAAATTTATTTAATGCATGTTGCAAAATTATTGAAAAAGTCAGTATATGTAATCCAAATGGTTAGTTTGGAAAGTCTAATTCCATCAATAAAAAATGTTTAAGTCCATTTTTTAACTTCTTTAAATGGTAGCTCTGAAGCAAAATATTGTCCTAATTTCCAATGGCTTAATGTATTCTAAAATTCGATGCGTATAAATTACTTGATAATTGCAAATAATTGTTTTAATCTATAGTAATTATTGCATTTATTAATTAACTCGAAACTTTTGTTAATATTTGACACATTACATTATTATAGGTTTCGATCGATTTTCTATTGATTTCGATTTTATATTAAAATAATTTCAACTCTTATTGTTGAATAACCGCTGTTACTTATACACCTTAATAATTTAAGCCATTTGAAGGTACATAAAATAGTCCCAACCTTTATGTACCAATATATTAAATGAATAATTGTTGTGGAATAATCTATGCGCATAAATATTTGCTGTAGGTAATAAATTTAAAGAATTCCGAAACATGACCATGGGTTTCAGTTCAGGTTCATTGGGATTATGATACACACTATGCACTAGTATTAGACCAATGAACCATGGAAAGCTGAACCTGACTGAAACTGAGTAGTACAAACAAAAACCTGTCCCCTTCCTTATCGTAAAGTTAACCTGGGTGCGGTATTGTTATCGCTGTTACTATTAAGTTACCTACATAGACTACACACCTACAGGTTTAGGATTATATGTAGATTCGCTCACGTAATATCTGAGTCTATAGAGTTTGTGACGCCTATGAATGGAATTTTAGTAAGTCTAGTATGTCTACTTGTTCTCACTTACTTCATTGGCACCGAGACATTATCCGTAATCAGGACCGTGAGTTTCCGGGTCGTGAAAGACCGCCGAAGGGACTTGGCCAGAACTAGGGCTTTCCAGGCATCCGTATCGCTTAGGGCAAGCGTCACCCATGATTGCTCTAAATGAATCAGGATCAATCGTCACTTTTAACTTAATTCACTGGATTACTATTTAGCTAACGTCACTTCATTGACACAACAGCCATGTATAAGCGGGGATAGTCCTTGATGGCGTTTAGAAAAGAAGCATTTAGACCGTTTTAGTTTAAATGGCGAAAAACCTAATAAATGTAGTTTTGGTGAGCTTAAATTTTTATCCGAGAGGCTAAAACTGTATTAACGTCCCACGAAGGCGAATATTTCAAATTTCTATTGCAAACTTTTTTATATTTAGCACATGACTATAATTAGAAGCCTTTAGTTGACTTGCTGTATAAATCTAGTGTAATATTTAGGAGTGTACAATTTTTACCATGCATTTCTCTCCCTATGCACAAAAGGAAGAGGACTAATCCTCGTTTTGAACAATTAATTCACTGCACTATTGTCTTAGAACTATTCCAGGAACCGGATTTCCTTTTCTCTATTTTAGGGAGATACAGAGGTTCTGCCTGACCCGATTGTGAGTAGAGAGTAGAGACTGGCAGTTGATCTATAGGTGTCGGTTAACTTTATAACTATTTCAAGTTAATTTTAAAAACAAAATCAAGAGATCTGTGACACGCAAGGGCGGTCTTTATATCAAGTATTTGTACCTATGTATAATGATTGTGCGGGAAAACGTTGTTAGGCACCCTGATAGGAGCCCCGTGTGTCATATTGGAGAATTTGATAGGAACCAAGGATACCCAAATTAGAGCTATTGATTGTAATTATGTGTTATTCTAATACATATATATGTACATATATACTATATATGATATATTGTAGATACCTACTACGTTTTTCCATTGTATTTCAGTCATATACCGGTTAGGGTCGGGCACTAGTATAGGCTACGTGCTACATATTTAGTAGAATGTCTGGCGATGGTGATCCACCCCAATCGCAGGTTACGATTCAAGTGGCATTGGCCATGGCAATATATACATGTAAATTAACTAAATTAAAGGATCACTTTCAATTATACCAAATAATGCGTATATAGGTATAGTTAGACCAGGTGTTATTATTGTTGACTGCAAAGCATTCCACTATACCTCTTTCTTGTTTGACACGTTATTATGATACCTATAGTATATATATATGTAGGTACATTCAAAACTGGATGGTCCTTCTACAGTAATGCGTTTCTTAAACTAACTTTTGTGCATGGGCAAAAATGGTTGGTGACCTAAATCAAGCCAACTGATTTCGGAAGGCAAGTAGTACTATTTAACTTTTTCGCTTCAATAAATGTTGGAGCCTTCAGAAACTAACTACATTGTAAATGTATATGTACGTATAAATATGTATCGGACATTATCGATACTCTGTACATACATTCGCACAACGAACAAGTCGTTCTCAGGCCATTAACATTTGTGTTTTACGAACTAATTGTCCCATCCACGTCGTCTTAGCGGGAAGCATAAACACAATTAATTTATTGGCTCCTTGAGACTATTTTGTAAATAAGGCTGTCAAATGGGACCTAAAGTATGATACGCTGAAATGATTAAGGGTTATTTTATGTACATCTAAGGTTATGGGCATATGCTGCTAATTTCAATTTCAACTTCTGTATGTCTCCTGTATATTCGAGTGGCTTATTGTCTCATTCATGTATGTATTAAAATTTGCTTATTGTCCTGGTATAACTATTAAAACTACAAGTGCTCCGATGAGCGCTTGCGTGTCGCCCTACGTGGAACACGGAATGACAAATTAAAGACTTTGAAACGAATCACAATAGTGAACTCAATCACAACAGTGAAACCAATGGTAATATTGAAACGAAACATTATTGTAAAGTCCTCTGAGGAGCTCTTGCATGTGTATTAAAATTTCCCCTAATTAAACAAATTTTTAAGGATTGCAAATTGCAAGAGGTTGACTAGGTGTACTTTAGTACATCCGAAGATGATGCTAACTCAATTTTACCCTGATGGGTCACCTGGGGGTTATGTGTAGGTCGGAACATCATTTTTAACATGGATTCGGGATCCGTCTCCCCTAACGGTCATTTTGATGGGCCAAATTTAATGGTTTTGGCGGATGCACCCCGGTGACCTCGCCACATGACGCCCATAGGGGTCATGGGCTCACCGGTAAGTCGGAGAACTGGTTTGTCACATGTATGCATGCTCCCAGGGTCGATCACTTTGATATGTCACCTGACATGGTGTGGTCGGGATGACCACGGATAACCTTCGGGGGGTCACGGTATGAGTCAAATGTCGGTACGGTACGACACAGTTTGAGATTCTTCTTTCTTCTCAATTTGATATGACACATGCCATGGTCGGGTCGTGTTGACTTCGGTTAACCTTCTGGGGTCACGGGAGATCATGAGTGGGTCAAATTACGGTTTATGTCCTATATATGTGATCCTGACGCGCTGCAATAATTTTTACATGCTTCACATGCCATAGTTTTTGAAATTTTAACAAAAGCTCATTTGTGATCACCTTTGACCCACCGGGAAGGGGTCAAAGAGTCATTTACCAGATTTGAGCATTTTTAGAATCTACGCCAAAAGTTGAGTCTAGGGTCTTCAAAACTATGTCCGAACATGCTACCACTCAAATTTGATCACGCCCTGTGTTATAGCGATATGGGTTCTCATCACCCAGCAACGGACTCAGGAACATAAGCACAAGATTGACCCCGCTCGAAGTTGCGAGGTTAGTCTCTCTACGGCGGAGACTGTCACAAGCCCGGGCCGTTCCCGCCAGGCTGCTCGAGCATCCAGATTGCAGTGCCATGGAAGGCGCATTGAGGCCCAGAGGCACTGAAGGCATTCCCAAGGTAGCCGATGGTGAAAATCATTGGCGCTCAGGCCCCTGTTGGGCAGGAACAGATCGTAGTCCTGCTGCCATATTCCCGTGTACATGCACGTCTGTCACTCCTTGAGTCGCTGAAATTAATTCCTGCCTTCTCCAGGCTCTCCCATGTGACCTCCGAGTTGACCCGCTGCTGTGGGTCAACAAGGAGCCTCTCTCAGGCTGATTACAAAGAACTTGGCGTAAAACTCGTCCACAGAACAGGACATAAATCCGGCCTAAAACTGGGATTGGTCTGTGGTGTCTCCAAAGAGTTGAGGCCGTACGGTCGGCCTTCTTCAGAACTTCCCAAAATTCGTCAGGATTATTATTGGCTCCTGGAACCCGGCAGCTCAATCCAATCATAACGATTGAGTCCTGGAGCTCGTATGGTACAGGATCAGTCAATTGAATGGCAGGTTGAATGGCCCATGAGCCAACGGCAGCTTGTTCTCCAGAATTGAGTCCTGTAAATAGGCCCTAATGTTGGCTCGCTGTAAAATCAAATTCAAAATTAAAATCTAGATTTGCATCATTTTCATGCGTTCTCAGGATGAACACTGAATTTTTGTGCAGCATTAAATAAAAGCAATTTTAAAATAATTAATGGAAATGCATTCCAGTATCTTTCAAGAAGGAAAATATACTTTTCGGAATTAAAACTAATTATCGGAATTCATTCGATTTGGTTAACTAAACCTAATTCAATTAAATCTAACAAGAGTTATGAGGGCTGAATTTAACTCTATAGTAATACGTGACCTTAGGTCAACTGATTTATTTAACTATTTATTTATTCTTGGGTTCTTGGGGTTTCCAGTTCCCGATAAAAATCTACATTCTTCCCGGCACGAAAGAAATACCCCATCCATCAGGTAAACACATCTAACAGGTCTACCTAATCTAAAAGCCCTTGATAATTAAAGACAAACAAATCCGTGCAAAACAGTTGCGTGTAGCATTGAAACAATAATATATTGTGGTAACCTTCTACGTTCCAACTTTTGGTAGAATGTCATGGGCATAGATGGTGAGCCAAATGGACTGAAGTGCCTGAAACGTGGGAATTACTTATCATTATTGTGGGACCTGGCTTAGTGTTCTAAGATTTTCTTGTATTAAGAATACATTCATGAAGACCATAGACTGAGGGATTTATATCATTGTGGGAACCTGCTTATTGTTCTAACAATTCCTCCCACCCATATGGCATTAGGCGTTTTCTGTGAGCATACGAGTACGCTTTACACAGCTGTATGAATGCTCATCCTCACGCCAGCCTCGAAAGACTGATATTGTGCTAAAGTTTTCCTCAGCTTAAGTATGAAAGTGAAACTCATCATCATCAATTATCACTTTACCTCCAAAATCTCGTCCTCTCTTTTTGCTGAGATGAGCCAGGGCAGGCTTGCATAACGGACTACCTTGGGGCTAATGCTTTGGGAACAGACAGGGAAAAAGGATGTTATTCCAATGAGAACATTTTGCAATTTAGTGGAAATGATGTGCTAACCCTGATTCAAGGTCCAGGGTCTCTACTGTAGTGCTCTAGACTGAGGCCAAGTACTGTTTGGGGGAACTGGCCCAATTTTTAAAATACTATTTTCTCTGCACCATGTCAGCCTCACCTTTAATAGGAATCAATTAAATACATGCTGTATTGATTTCAAACAAAATCTCATTCTTTTACGTACTCACTTATAATTAGGTACTTCAAGTAAAATTAATGTCCCTGCTCTCTCAAGCAGTTCCTCAAAAATATCAGTATTGGGTTGAAATATAAAGAGGTTTGTTACAAAGGCATAACGGTTTCCATTTTAGGGCACAGCGGCGAATTCATTGTGTTCGAAGAGCTCGCCACAATTTTCCAAAGCCTAAAATGATAGAACGGATTTATGAATTCCTAATTTCTTAAGGAATTAGATTAGTGCGTTTTTTCCTTATACCAAAGGGTTGGGATGGAATCCACGAAATTATCCCAGGGTCACATGTTCCAGCAGTAAAGCTAACCCAAAGAGGTCGAATATTTCCCATTAGCATCGTCCAAATTATTGTTAAGTTGGAGGGCGTGCTCAGAGATCACAAACGCGTGGACGAGGTCATATGATTAATCTATGGATGTGAGTTATAAATCCGTTAAACATACTCATATGCATTTTGCGGTAGAATATTGACAAACCGAATCCTTGACTGAAGCAAAACTGTAGCTATTCCGAGAAGCTATATTTTACATCCCCTGAAACTAAGTTACGAAGTATTTTTATCAAATTAAAATGCAAGTTTAACTAAACACTTTGAGCCTTTCGTACAAATGTACGCCATTTATAGGGAAATTATTGGAAATCGTGCTGAACCTCCTCGTACACTAAAAGAGCTTGACTCACTTCATAGGTGGAGAAACAATTTCCGTAATCAGGACCGATATTTTCCGGATCGTATATTGATCTTTGAGTGGCCTGGCAAGTACCGAGCAATGCTAGACACTCATATCGTCCAGGGCTAAGGTGACGTGACCCATGACTGGTTGTCACCTAAAGGCATACAGGGAATTATGAACTCCTCACTCTGCATATACTTTTTTTTGTCGAAGAAATGGAACCAAGTCTTATTGATTTGTGCAATTATGAACCTTTGCTGTCTGTTATCCTCAATTATTTTTTAGTATTACACGTGAACCTATCATTCCGCAGGATACTTTAACTAGCACACCCTGAAGGCTTTTTATTTTGCTTGACCTTTCCAGCGCTCTGCTGTACTGATTGTAGACTGACTGAAGGTGTCCAAATACTGAAATTGCATTGGGACTTGGAAGCGGACTTAATAAGTGCCAAAGGAGCCGAAGCCATTTCCGGTAAGCTCATTTTGATACATGTTTAGTTTAGTTGTGCCTTCTATGCAATTGAGGGCTTTCAGGAAATGCAAATACGGCATATGTGCATTATGAGATGAGTCCTACCACAACAATTTTGAAACATGATGCTTTACTTATAGAAATTTTGCTCAAGCCTCATCCTCATGTATTGCATACGCATATTAATTCCTATATATCTTGGTTGGATGATGTTGGGCAGGGACAACTTCCTGAGTAAGCGGAAATGATAGGTGTCCCATTAATTTCGGTAGTATTTGTATTCAAGCTATGTAGAAAATAACAGCAATTTTTCAGGTATTTGTACGCGGTTGCCGGTGATCCCAGCCTAATTCACTATATTTTCTACACAATACACTGACCAATTACGCTCCGATACAGCTTTTCGGTGAAATTAAATTGCATCTTTATATAGGAAATATAGAACTAATACTAGTTCGTATATATTTAAGTATGATCACACATTACACGCATCCGGAAAATCATATTGATAGTGGTTGTTGAGTCTAAAACAGTTCGAGGTTGTTTTTTTTATATGGCCTTTTCACAGATCTGCGGATGAAAATTTATGCAACATTTCTATACTTCCAGTATCGCTGACTCCAGGTCGAAGTTGTGTGATATTTTCTTGTGAACGTTACATTACCCTGAATTAGTCGTTTTTACTATCATATATATGTATACATCTACAGTATAACTGGTCATTTTTTGATGAGTTGGAGGCTTACGTAGTACTTTGGAAGTTATACTGCAAATTGCTACTAGCAGTTAGGTTAAGTAATTATAGTAGGTAGTACTAATGTTTAAGATAGCTTAAGAACTACAAAGTGTTTTTTTTTGTTCCAAACGCCTCCTAATTATCTGTAGAATCTTGGCTTCGGTTTAATGTAGATTATTATCCAAATATTTCTTTGATGATTTTGACCAGTGCCATTACACGGTGTTATATATTCGCCTGAGAACCCAAAATCCAATTATACTCAATTTGGTGATTTATGTAATGGGAAAACCGATGTAGAATCCGCTCAAAGGTCCTGATCCTTGGCAACGATATATCGTAACTGCTCATAGGATAATTATGTAGTTTAATGCAAACACTACGCACATAGGCCCTTTTTTGGCGATTATGAAATGGCCTCAATTACTTTTGTTTCTCCTCTTTTTGGGAACTCTTGACTCCTGGCACTTCGGAGTAAATTAATTGCAAAACCTTCAAATAGCTCCTGTGGTTAGCAAAATTTGTTTTTCTCCTCTGCACGTGTGAGTAAGGCATGGTATCTTGTTTGCCACAGTAAATTATGATGGTTTTTGGGTTTCCAAGTAGGCAATAGTCCGGACGTCAGTGAGTTCACCTAAAATGAGGTAAATAGGATAATGATTAGGCTTGATTGCGGCTTGGTGTTGGAGGCGGATACTGGCGTCCGGCGTGGGAACAGTTATTCACATGAAGCACCGGATTTACCGTACTCGACAATATAATTCCCATTTCCCATCCTATTTTGCTAATGCATCCAGAGTGGCCTCTCATGTTCTCATATGAATAATAATAACGTAGAGCTATAATTGATCCAATTTAAATGAGAACCTAACTGCGTCTCAGGAAATCCTTATGGTGAATTTCCTTTGGTTTGTCTTGGTGCATATGTTTATTTCCTTAGTCTAGATACTAATCTATGGAGAACAATGAATAAATAATACAAAAATACAAGTAGAACACTTAAGTCAGTAGCGTACGGGTTAAGTATTGCAAGTTACATTGTTGCTCATGACAGCCAGTTCAATAGGCTAGGCCTCGCCGATGAACCTACTTCGTGGGATCTTTCGTCAATTCCGAATTTTTAAAGTGGAAGGCCAGATGTCGCTCTATTACATCTCGAGCCGGAACTATGATCTCGTCAATGTCGGCCAGGTTCCGCCGGGTCTTCTCCGTCACATGAATAATTTCTAGATTTTTGAGCGATTCCCCAAGGGGATGGAAGCGGACGTAGCGTGGGGCTGTTCCCTCGTCCTCGTAGAGGAAGGCCACGGGGCCCAGGGCATTCTTGTCAATCTCTTCAAATACTTCGTCCCGCCATTCCGAGAATGGGACAAAGTCTCCGTCCATCCCAAACCTTCCAAAGGCTTCCTTGATGTCAGCCTCTGAGGCCGTGGAGCCGGAGGTCAAGTTGTAGACTCCACCCTCGGCCTCGTCACTCAGGAAGAGCCGAAGGGAAATATCAGCGGCCGTGTCAGCAGGCATGATTGGGATTCCGTTCTGGTCCATTCTTGGGAACTTACGGACGCGGATGCAGGAGAGCAGGATGTTCCAGGCGTGGTTGTAGCCGGCCGGCATGTTCCCGGTCTTGCTGTCCCCGAATATGGAAGCGTAGCGGATGACGATGGCCGGGATCCCGCGGGCACTTGCCTCGCAAATAAGTTTCTCGCTCACGAATTTGGAGAGGACGTAGCCGTTGGTCACGGTCTCGCCTAGATCTTGAGGGTCAGGATATTCCTCTGACAGGAGCCCCGACTCATCTGCCTTCGTGACTGCCAGGAGGGACGAAGCATAGAGCAAAGGCTTCGTGCGGGTGGTTCCGGCAAAGCGGAGCACGTTCACGAGGCTGTGCACGTTCTGAACTCGCATGCTCCTTCCTCCACCCTCGTTATAGCCCTCCAGATGATTGGAACGAATGGCACAGTGGACAATGGCGTCCACGCGCTCTACCAGGGCCGCATATGCCTCACTAGTCAGTCCAAAGTTTGGCAGAGACAAGTCTCCGGGCACGACATTGAGGGAATGCCCCGCCTCCGGGATATCGTACCTTTTTAAGGTTGTGTTGAGGCGCTGAAGGGCCTCCTCTTCGTCCTTGGCACGGACTATGCAGGTCACAAGCAGATTGGCTTTGAGGAGGAATGGAATGAAATGGGCACCCAAGTGTCCAGTTGCCCCCGTCAGGAGCACTTCCCGGAACTGGGATGGCTTAACAGGCCCCCGCTCAGCCGCTTTAACGTCATCAGGCAGCACAATGTCCATTTTAACGAGTTCCGGAAGCGGTTGAGAAGGTTCTGAATCTGAATTCATGAGGTTGGCCATATGCGTGGAAAGACTTCGGAGGGTTCGGTTCTCCTGGAGAGCGCTAACCGTGAGCGTCTTGTCACCCAGCATGCCCTGGAGACGGTTTCGCATTTCCATGGCCATGAGGGAGTCGACCCCGAGCTCGCTGAAGTTCTGATCTGGGTCGATCTTCTCGTTGTCCGGAATCCGGAGCGTCTGCTTCAGAATGGACTCAAGGAAGCCTTGGATCTTCTCCTGGCGCTCCTCCGGGGCCGCTGCCTTGATCTCTTCTACCATTTTTGCATATTCTTCTGAGAAGTTGTCAACGATAGTCTTGTCCGACTGCATTTCGTCTAGATAGTTCCCGAGCCCAGTCACAAACTGCTTTAGAATGTTCCAGTCAATGGCGTCGACAACGACGGCCTGGCTCGGACTCTCTCGCATGATCCTTTCAAGGGCGGCTATTCCACGGGCCGGAGTAAAGGATCTCATTCCGATGGCGCCTTCTTGGCCCAGCTTGATGTGCGCAGCAGCGCCGACCTGAAACCAGACAAGAATAAGACATTAGCTCCTGGAACCGTGCAACCCGAGCGAAGCTTGTATGATTGTTGTGCTCACGTCGCTCCATGCTCCCCAATTGATGGTTATGGCTTTGAGGCCTATAGAGAGCCTGTAGTGTGTTAGAGAGTCCAAGAATCTGTTGGCAGCTGAGTGGTTGCTCTGACCCATGACCCCAATAATGGCCACTCCGGATGAGAACATGACGAAGAAGTCCATGTCGTAGTTGATGGTCAAGTTGTGGAGATACCATCCCCCGTACACTTTGGGCCGGAGGACCATGTTGAACTTGTCCCAAGCCTGGTTCGTAATAATCCCATCAGAAATGACCCCGGCCGCATGGATGATCCCCCGAAGGGGTGGGAGGTCAGAGGTCTTGATCGTGTCAATCAGCATCCGGCACTGGTCATAGTCTCCAATGTCTGACTGGATCACAACCACCCGGTTCCCGTCCCTGTTGAATGCATCAATGAGATCCTGGGCTCGGGGGAGGGGAGGGCTCCGTCCCGCAAGTACAATGTATCTTGCCCCGTTCTTCGTCATCCATTTGGCGACTTCCATGCCGAGGCCGCCAAGCCCGCCCGTAATCAGGTACGTGCTCTGAGAATTGAAGAGCTGGTGTCGAAGGGTCAGGCGGCCCTCGGGGGATATGACTGCCTTGGGCATCTTGACCACGATCTTTCCAATGTGCTTGGCCTCCTGGAAATGGTAGAAGGCCTCCCGGGTGAGGTCAAGCGGGAAAGTCGTGTGAGGCAGACCAAAGTAGATCCCTCGCTCGAAGTAGGAGTTCATGTCCTTGAGCAGGTCACCTGCATCTTCGGGGTCCTGGTAGCACTTCTGGGCCAGGTCAACGATGTAGTAGAGAACGTCCGGCCTCAGCACCTTCACCTCCTCCTCCTTCCAAATATTTAGCTTTCCGATCTCAATGAAGCGGGCCCCTTGGGCGCAGGCGTCTATAGTTGTTTCCTTAAAGTTAGGTCCGGTTAGGGAGTTGAGAACGACTGTAACGCCGGCACCGTTTGAGTCTTCCGCAATCCCGCGCCCATACTCCGTATTTCTTGAGTGATAGACGTTACTTAGGCCCAGAGATCGTAGATAGGCTCTCTTCCGCTTGCTACCAGCAGTTGCATAAATTTCCGCTCCGATGTGTTTGGCCACTTGAATGGCAGCCAGGCCAACCCCACCAGAGGCTACGTGGATTAGCACACGGTCACCAGCCACCATCTTTGCGACCTCTACAAGTGAGTAGTAGGCGGTTAGGAAGGCGCAAGGGATAGTCGAGGCCCCTGCGAAGGTCATGTGCTTCGGCTTTCGCATTAGGAGCTTTGAGCTAACGACAACGTGGCTGCAGAGCCCTCCGCCGGAAGTAAAACCAAACACTTCGTCCCCAACCACGAAATTGGTCACATCTGGGCCCACCTGTGTAACAATACCGGAAATGTCTAGCCCGATCTCGAGAGGGGTGTTCTTCGGCATCTCGAAGCCCTCGGGCTTCAGGATCATGAATAAGTCCCTGAAATTGAGGGCCGTAGCTTGGACAGCCAGCTCCACATCGTCCTTTGCAACTTCTAGCTTTGTGGCCGGCCCGACCTCAATGTCACTAAAGGCCCCACTTTCCGGATTCAGGACCTTGTACCGATCCGTGTTCGGCAGATTCATGGCCACAGACCGCTTCTCCGTTTTTGAGAGGCGCTGGACAAACTTCTTTCCGTCTCGGAGGGCCACATGTTGCTCCTTCTCCCGCGTCCATAGATGAGCAAAGACTTCCTCGACCTCTCTCTCAAGGCAGACCTCGTTCTGGTCCGTGTCAAGGCTGTAGACCGAAAGGTCGGGGTTCTCATTTCCAAAGCTCTTGAGGAGCCCAAGGCCGGTGGCAGCGGTCGGGTCACCGGCTGCCGAATCTCCCATGTAGTTGACTCCTCGTGTGATCATCATGAGTCTCGGCTTCGGTTTCAGCTTCGCGGCAAAGGTCGTAAAGGCCTGACACAAGTGCAAAAGCCCAGCGCAAACTCGTTTCTGGACATCAGTGATTTGTGACTCTAGATCGGATCTTGTCCAGAAGTAGAGTACACTCTCCACAGTCTCTCCATTTACAGACTCAAAGAGCCGACCAAAGTCCGTCGCGTCCATTCCATTGACGACCCAGTCCGGACTCATCTTACTCTGTACAATCTGGGACTCGGAGTAGTCCAGCGTCACGCTCACCACTTTCCGGTCCACGCTCTCCAGCCTGCGAATGAGAGCATCGCAGAGGACAGAGCGGTCCTTGATCACGATCCAAGTCTTGGTGGGTCCCGCCGACGGGGACTCAATATTTCCAAAGACCCTGTTGTTTGGGCCGGCCCTGGCCACCATCACCCCGTTCGTATTTTCGTACATGGATACAGTGAAGATCCGATCGAAGCCAGACTGGGTCAGGCAGCGTTCCCAAGTCTTGGCATCCACAATGGGGGACAGCTTCCGGAAGTCCTCGAACCGCCACCAACCGTCCAGCAAGCCAAAGGAGAGCGAGAGGAAGTATATGGACACGAACTGTTCCAGCATGAGGAAGGCCCCGTCCGGCTTCAGCAGCTTCCGTATATTTGTTAAGGATTGGACCAAATCCGCAGTAGCATGGATCACTTGCATGCCCACAACAATGTCATACTGTTCTGGGGCAAAGCCTTGGGCCAACGGGTCTTCCTCCAGGTTGAGAATGTCGTAGGAAATGTTGGAGTTTGTGAGGCGTTTCCGGGCCTCAGCCAAGAACATTGGAGAAATGTCAGTAAATGTGTAGTGATAGCTTACGCCCATCTCATCCAATTTCTCCATAAGCTTGACTGATGAAGCTCCAGTACCAGCCCCGACTTCCAGGATCCTGAGCCTTCCTTTGCCCTTCGCACCAAAGCTGGCCACGGTGTCCGAGAAGAGGGCCACGGCCATCTTGGTGTTCAAAAAGTACCATTTGGAGTCGCTGTAGACTTTGGAAGCACCAGTTTCATTCTTATCTTCCGGAAACAGTAGGGCCAGGGGGGTCATCTTCCCTTGGAGTACGGCCGTCATGTACTGTCCACACCGAGTCCCGAAGGCATCAATGACCTCGTCTTCCGCACAGCACTCCTTGGCTCGCTCCCGAAAGTCCTTGACCTGGCGGTCACAGTCCTCGACAGGAGGGAGAGGAATAAGGACAGTCGCGGTGCCTGATTCGGGGTCAACGGTCAAGTAGCCCTCAAATCGCAGAATGTCAAAGTAGGCCTTGGTGATCTTCTTGGTCTGGATTCCAGCCGGGAGGAGCGTGCTCCATTCTTCCTCCTTAATCTCTCCGCCGACTTCTGGCCAAGGCAGTCCGCACTCTTGAATACTTCGGAGCAAGTATAGAAAGTATATCCGGTTGGTTAAGAGGTAGCCCTGCCATTCCTTCTTGTCAAAACTACGGTGCTCCTCGAAGCAGGAGGCGACGAAGGGGGAATCTAGTGAAGGCGCCGTGATCTCCCGCGTGTCCACTCGGTTGGAACATGCCCCCATTACTGGCCTCCATGTCTCTTGAAGGAAGTCAGGCAAATGGGACGAGTCATTGTGGAGGGATCGGACGAAGGAATCAACGGTGGTCTTGAGGAGCTCGAGGCCTTCCATCACGGCCAGCCGCTCTCCAGTCTCGCTATACAAGCTCACGTTCCCTTCACCTTCGTCCCAGCGCGTGTGGGCGAAGATCTTAGCAGTCGGTTCGCGAGAGAGCCAGATGAACTTCTTAATACTGATCGGGAGCTGGAGGTCCTTTTGGTCCGAGCTGGACGTGAGGGCCGTTCGAAAGGCAAATGTCTGGATCATGGCATCCAGAATGATTGGGTGACAAATGTACTTGGCATGGTCCTCCGGCAATGCGATTTCCGTGAGGATTTCTGAGTTCCCGCTCCAGGCCTTTGCAATGCTTTGAAACTTTGGACCAAATTGGATCCCGATCTCAGCAATCCCGGCATAGGCCTTCTCCACGTTGTCTTTGAGCGTAAGGCTAGCCTTGAGTGCTTCCAGGTCAATTATGTCTGCCGCCGGGAGTTTTGTGCTGGGACTAAAGACTCCACAGGCGTGTCGCTTCCACTTGTCCGGCTGATCCAGGAGGACTTGTCGGTGAATGGAAATTGTGTATTGGATGCCGTCGTCGACCGTCGCCGGACTCACGATGGTCTGCATTTGGCAGGGCTTATCGAGTTCCAAGGCCGCTTCCACAGATAGGTTCTCCACGGTGAGCGGTACCTGGACACCGCTGGCCTGGATTGCTTCCCGCCCTGCGGCCATGATGCACTCGAGGTAGGCAGCTGCCGGCAGGATAACCCGCTCTGCGACCTTGTGGTCTTCCATGTAGGGCAAATCCTTGGTCCGCAGCGTGTGACAGAATATGTTTTCGGAGATTGGGGCCGGCATCTGACGGCCCAGAAGCGGATGGAGAAGTCGCGTGCTCAGGTTCATTCCGCCACCAGCGCCCTCTTCTCCCGCATACCAAAACTTCTGCCGCTGGAAAGGATACGTAGGAAGGAGGACCTTGCGTTGGCCCACCCCAAACCATTCCCGCCAATCCAAGTCCACTCCGCCGACGTACAACTTGCTCAGCGTATTAAAGACAGTCATCCAGTCCTCCTCTGTCCTTCGAAGCGACGGGCAGAAAGTCCCTTGACCAGCATCGCTCACATTGGCATAGGCGAGGCCCAAGAGGATGGGCTGGGCCCCAATCTCAACAAGCAGCTTGCAGTCCGCCCAGACCATCTTGATGGCGTCCGAGAATCTGACAGTGTCCCGCAAATGTCGTTTCCAGTAGTCAGGTCCAAAGTCCTCAACTTCCATTGCTTTGGCCAGCGTGCCGGATACAAAGACGCAAGTCGGCGGGGAGCAAGTCACTTCTTCTGCTACCCGACCAAAGGCGGGTAGGACCCCGTCCATTTCCCGGGAGTGGAAGGCATGGGAAGCTGGAATGGTCTGAAACTTGAGTCCATTTGAGGTGCAGAAGTCTGAAAACTTGTTGAGCGTCTCAGACTTCCCTGACACGACGACCTCTTCCTCGGAGTTGATTGCCGCAACGTCAACCCAGGCATTCCGGTTCTCTTTCTGGAACTTCCGAATGAGCAGGCTAACCTTTTCGAAGGAGTCCTTGACCGCAACCATGGACCCGGTTGGTAAGGAATTGACCAGCCGACTCCGCTCTACGACCAGCTTCATTGCGTCTTCGAGAGTGAGGACTTCAGCACAGACGGCTGCCGCAAATTCCCCTACACTGTGACCCAGGACGTAGTCTGGCTTGACTCCAAAATGCTTCCAGAGCTGGAGGAGGGCGTACTGGACGCAGAAAATCGCTGGCTGGCAGTAAATGGTTTGATCCAGCAATTTCTTAGTCCCCCAAATGACTTCGGAGAGCGGCGTGAGTAAATGTTCCTTGAACAGGGCGTCACAGGCGTCGAAAGCGGTTTTCAGGACCGGGAAAGTCTCGTAAAGGTTTCTTCCCATGTCCAAGTACTGGGAGCCCTGTCCAGTGAACAGGAACCCAATCTTACTCTTTTGTGGTGGGATCTTCCCGCCGGCGTAGGTTCGCTTCTCAAGTTTTGAAACGACGTGTCCAATGTCCTTTGCCACAATAGCAATGCGGTTAGACAAATGGGCCCTCCCAAGGTTCGTACTATAGGCCAGATCAGTCAGGGATAGGCCAGGGTTGTTTCCAAGGTACTCAATGTACTTCTCCCGTAAGGATTCAAGTGATTCCTCGGTTTTGGCCGAAATCGTAACCAATTGGGGAGTACCAGCAGGAGTCTTAGCGCTCTTGGGTTGGACTGGTGGTTCCTGAATCAGCATGTGAACGTTGGTACCGCTCATGCTGAAGGAACTAACTCCCGCTATCCGTTTACTCGTTGATTTCCACTCCGTGCTTTCCACTGGGATTTTAGCGGGAATGACGTCCAGGTTAATCCGCGGATTCAAAGTTTTCAAATGCAAGTGCGGCGGAATGGTCTCGTGTTGCAGGGCTAGGATTACCTTGATCACACCTGCTATTCCTGCTGCAGCCTGTAAACGAGTTCGAAATTTAAATTGGACTTCCACTTTCGGAAGCTTGTACCATACCATGGTGACTCATACCTCGGCATGCCCAATGTTGGTCTTCACAGAACTGACAAGGAGCGGCTCGGTCCGATCCTCAGAGTAGACTTGCCCAATGGCCCACATTTCCGTCGGGTCCCCTACAATGGTTCCAGTCCCATGGGCCTCCACATAGCTGACCTCCGAGGCCCGAACGTTAGAGTTCGTGAGTGCTTCACGGAGGACCCGTTCCTGGGCCTTCCCATGTGGAGTCCCGAAGCTTGTTCCTGCCCCGTCATTGTTCAGGGCTGAGCCACGAATGAGCGCCAAGATGTTGTCCCCGTCCCGCTTTGCGTCAGAATAGCGCTTGAGGACGAGAGCCCCGCAGCCTTCGGCTCGTACGAAGCCATCCGCAGCTGCAATATGAAATGGAAGGTCGTTCTTTCCTGTTACTACCTTGCGTTGGTCTATACTAGTTCTTACATTCATCAAAAGTCTTGCAATGATTGTCCTTGGAGAGCACAACAGCCTCTTCGGCATCTCCAGAGAGGGGGTTAAGGACCATGAGGACTAGATTGACCCCGCTTGAAATAGCAAGGCTCGTCTCGCCCCGGCGGAGGCTCTCACAGGACAAATGGAGTGCGCACATGGATGAGGAGCAGCCGCTGCAAACAAACGCAAATATTATTTTGCAAATATAAAATGTTTTGCAAGCAATGTATTTGCAGACGTTTGGTATGCAGTATGGCACATGCAGTGTGTACCTTTCAAGGGCCAGAGACGGTCCCTGGAGTCCTAGATGGTAGGAGATCCTCGACGCAGTCGCACTGAAGGCATTTCCCAAGTACCGATGATGGAAGTCATTGGCACTCAGTCCGGTGTCGGGCAGGAAGCGATCGTAGTCCTGTTGCCAGATCCCCATGAATACGCCCGTGTCCGTCTCCTTCAGATTCTGGGGATTGATCCCAGCATTCTCCAGGCTCTCCCAAGTCACTTCCAGGAGGAGCCGCTGCTGGGGATCCACGAAGGGGGCCTCTCGAGGGCTGATCCCAAAGAACTTGGCATCAAACTCGTCGATGGGGCACTTGAGGAAGCCGGCCTTGAAGTAGACCTCTTCGACGCCAGGCGGGAGGGAGTTGGGTCGATCCGCCGGATATTCCCGGATCGGGTCCTTGCTCTCCGACAACACGTTCCAGAACTCCTCCGGGTCATTGGCTCCTGGGAACCGACAGCTCATCCCGATAACGGCGATGGAGTCTTGGAGCTCCTCGGGGATCTCACCCGAGAACGGGGTTCGGGGACCGTTCCGTGGCGGTAAGCCATTGACCACCAGGGATTCATCCAGCAGCTTCCGTATCGCTTCTCTCTGGAAATCGGGAGCATTTTAAATCAATGTATGACCCATTTGAAGAGCCCGTTTACATATGTATAGCCTAACCTAGCCTAAATACTCTGTAATAATCATCTCATTCAGCAATTCCGAAGCATAATCATGGTCAGTGTTAATTTGCGTACCTTCTGGTTCCCGATTTTCGGGAGGACGTCTTCCGAGTAAATGTTATGCCAGGTTTGGGTCAAGGTCTGTAAAATTTCAGACAATTGTGTGTACCTGGGGCATTATGACTGATATACATATATCATTCAAATGTCTTTTTGAGCTTGAATTCAGGAGGCTTCTACGTACACGCTAATGCACAATTAACAGCGCATCAGCAATAAATCATATGAAAACGTGTTTACTTGTCCTTCCTTGGAATCGATGAGCCATGGGGAGTCCTTGAATCGTATCATCTTGGGTTTCGTTGTGCTGCAAATGAGTTTGGCATGCATTGAGTATATAGGTTCAGGTGAACAAGTTTGACGCTGTAATTTATTATTATGTATAACAGAGAGACGTCTGGCACGCTTTTTCATTTCTCTTACCTAATCCCAATATTTAGAGCGGAAGAGCCGACCAGGACACTGTAGGCCCTGCTCAGCTCTTTCTTGGCATTCCCCATTGACCTTGCAAAGTAATGCTCCAGGATCCCTTCGTTTTCTAAATATTAAGGTTAGACTTCATGTAGAGCGGCATACAAAATTTCGAACGGTGTAACCACTTACCGTTGTTGTTGAAGCTCTCAGCGAGCTCCACTAAGGCTGCAAAGGTCCGCTTGTTGGGCCGAAAGACGAAGAGGCTAGGGTCGAATCCGGTCCTCTTTTCGAACGGGACCGTGGACAGCTCTTCATACTTGAAGAGCTCGTCACAGTTTTCCAGCATCTAGATATACAGGGAATTGAGGATACATTGGATTTAGAATTCAAGCTCTAGTAGTAAGGAAACAATTTAAATCCTACTAGGGAATTCGGATCCAGGAAAACACATTTTTTCCAAGTCATTAGGTTCCAGCATAGGATTTTAGCCCGAGACGGCGTCACGGGCCCATTTTCAAAGGTCAAGTCCGATTTTTCGTAGCGAACAACCAGGTCAAATTCTTGGTCAAGGATGAACCTAGAGGAAAAACATTGGAGGGTTAGTCTAATCTTAGTGCATTATAAAAATTGCATTATCATAGATATAATATATCATATAGAAATAAGAGACAGAGGTCATTTTCATTTAAATGTGCCAAATGATGCAAAAAAGAAGTAGGTAAAGGATAAGTCTTGTTTACAGTAAAAAATTCAATCTAGGATAAGGATGCTTCGTTACGGTTGAGGATACGATCATAAATACATACTAATTGTTTGGCAAGAGTAGGTAATAATTGGTAGGCCTAGGCAGGTATTTTCTAAGGCCCATGCATGAATACTGTATAATGTATACTTATGCCACATAAAAATGAATCTGCTACAATGTTTTATGTACTGAGCACATTCAGTTAGAACTACATTGAGGCAATAGTATCCTTTACTTTAAAATCGGCCTCATAAACGTCCGGAACCATTAAATACCGGCAACAATTTAATTTACAGCCTTTTCCATTCTCATGGTCCTTCTGTATTTCCTTACGCAGTATGAAGACTGTATTAAAAGTAAAAGTTGAAGTATTTTTTGTGTCTTACTGTATAAGTAAGATAATTACATCTATACGGTATTTCCTTGGTTTACAATAAGTACATTAAATATGTTGTAAATTAAATACTCCTTGAAGGCCTATCTGATTCATTATGGTTGTACAGACCTTTGGGTTTTGGTTGTAAGCTGCAAGTTACTACATGACGTTGATATGTAGCCCGTTCATTTTATTGATACATTCGAGATAAAAAATATATACATTATCAAAAAAGACTTTCAGAATAGAGACATTCGAGGCAAAAAAATTCGGTTCCGAGAAAAAACACTGAAATCTGGAGCATAGTTTTTTTTAGCATGTGCAAATGCTCACTCTAGGTTTTAAGCAACCTAACCCCGTGTATGCATGACGGATATATGAAATAATCATGATGTTTTGTTTAAAGCCATTTTAGGTGCCATAATAATGGCTTATTGTTAATGCAACCCCCAAAAAGTAAATTAAATAAGTTCCTAACAAACGTCATTTTGTCCAACAAATGCCAAACTTGACCTTTCCGTAGTACGTGTACTACAAAAAATAAATATTAATCATGCATTAGATTAGGACTGTCTACTGAAATACGTCCTCCTTCCTTTGCCTTTAGCTTGTGAGAACTTTTTTGATTTTACAATCCTGATGAGTAACACGTTAGCTCTAATACGTCTGATTACAGATTACGATTACGCATACGAAGAGCGTGCAGGAACAGGAAGGCCAATGTTGTTTTGACCCTATAAGCCATAGCCATAAGACTTGCCATACGATAGGGCAATTCGTGTGCTGGATATGAATATGTAAGGCACAGTATACGCAATCCGTACGCATAGGCATTCGCAGATTAAATGGGTAAGAAAGCTTACTTGAGCGGCGGCGAGACGCTTTCCAGGATAATGATGGTAAGCTTTCGGGTCGTGTAGGTCCGCTTAATGGATCGGGCCAGTACGAGAGCCTCCCAGGCACTCCCGTCATTCTGGGCCAAAGTGACCCAGGACTGATCCACACCTAATACACCACAATCACATAATTCAATTAATCTAACGGAAAATAGGCTCCTAAATATCAGGCGACTATTCACAAATTGAGTCACTCAAACCCGCACAAAGGGCAACCCAGCGCATTGTCTTGTCAGAATGTTTGCCTAATTTACCTATCATTTTCTTTCCAACAGTCAACGGTGAGTTCGGATTGAAATGTCACCTCCACCTCGCCTTCTTTTTCCCTACACTTAAATTGCGGGCTCCTCTTTCTTTTAATTTCACGAAGTCGTTTATAATAAAATATGCACCAAGAGCTACGAACGGACTGAGCCCAGGCTCTCCTCGCTATTCCCCATTAATAGACTTCGGATCCGAACTAAAATATAATTGGTATAGGTAAATGGACGAATCCCTGCTACCAGGTCCTACTTCCCATTCTCCCATGACCCGAAGACAGGTACACCAAAATCATGTCCCCAAGTGGGAATAGAGGCGGAACTACACACGCATTTCCTCACACGGACATAACAGTCCGTCCCAGGGAGGAAAAGGACCAGTCTTTTCCATGCCATCAGTCTTAGTCAATGGGAATCTAATATGACTTACCAGCAGCCTTAATATATAGGTAGAGTGCAATACATACAAACTCCGAATATGATCAGGCCTGGGGATCGAGGATTCAAGTTGCGGAAATTAAGAGGCACTACTGCCCACCGGAAGGGATCACGTGGCTCTGCAAAATCATTCATTGCTTATACATAGGTCTCAGGTAGTGTAGGCTACCTGTGCAAACTCGGTTTCGGCATGAGCTACAAGCTTAAGTCCAGTATACCATTCCTTAGGCATTTTTCATATTTGTAGATACTACAACACAGAAGACGGAAATGTTCATAATTTTGTAAACCTTTGAGTTGAGTAATTTCGTTAACAGGCCTTAAAATAAATTTATTGATTTATAGCGTGCCCATGGGCCTTGTATTTGTATAGCACTAGCAGAGCGAAAAGCAGGAGAAAGTTGGGTTGGCATTGGCATTGAATGCAAAATCATGCCGATTACTTTCCCACCATTACTATGTACATATATACACTATGCTCAAGCAATTCATATACGTCTGCTGTTGCTATATCCCCTATTATTTGTAATTTACTTCTATCTGATCCGGTGTGGGAGCGTTCCTATGTATATTTAACGTATACATAGGTAGGTAGATAGGTAGGTAGTAGGTGGTATGAGAAATAGTACTACATTTATGAAATGAGTCCGTGTAAATAATATACATGTAATATGAGAGCAAAAACGAGCATAATATTTCGATCTTGAAGTAATTTCTACTCATTGAATAACTAATTAAATTGCACTTCCGGAAAGAGCATGAATTCTGATTTAGAGCCACCCTTTATCAAGAACTGAAGTAATGGATTGCAACTATAAAGCAAAAAATTTCCTCCTGTGGAAGGATTTTTCCTGCTTAATGCAATAATTTGCATTTATCTGGGCGAATATAAGGAAAACAGGAAATATTTATACTTTTTTCCTTCCATTTCCTTCTTTCACCCAGAATTTCTTCCTGCGCTGCATAGGTGTGCGCATAGAAGATTTTCCACCCATGGATTTGAACATGAAATTGTGCATTATTTTAATTCAACCCTCCAAACTGACCAGTGAGGATGCATAATGTACCATTTGTTAAGCAGCCTAAGGCACAGCATATTGCATTATATGCATTATGTATGCAACAGGAGACTGAAGCATGAGAAAGATTGTTCCCTTCTTTTAAAATGAAGATTTTGAATAAATTTCTGTCTAGTTGACTCAAGGAATATTTGAACTGATTTGAGTCACTAGCATTCGGAGTAAGTAGTGTATATATATATACGTTCACATTACAAGTGGTTACATTAAGTTAGATCAGTTTGTATGGGGACTTAAATTAGCTTTAGCGTTGAAAATGTGGTTAATATGCTGGTGTGGTCCTAAGTGGTGGTAATCATAACTTTGAGCTCTTTATCAACTATGCAGTATGCATTTCATATGCATGGCCAGTGGCCAAAAAATCGCATAATCTTTGGATTATGACCTACGAGCGTTATTAATGAATGAATGATTTTCAGTAAGTAATCATGAGTAATGGTTAGAACGTGATGGACAAGCTCTCGTCTACATCTCTCAGAGTCGCGTTGCTGTCTGCTAAGTGGCTCTCCTTGACACTTTACAAAGGAAGACAATGCCAGGAGCATTTGATCCAATATTTCTTATAACAGGTATGAATTTAGGAAGTATTAATAATTTTAAATCAATGGATCAAGCGTCTACCTTGACAAATCGACAATATGACAGGAAATGACGTAGATCTCTGTCATCTCCTAAAATTATATATCACCTGAGACAAGGAGCAAAGTACCAATTCGCGAGCTCATTCGTATACTTCCTAGACTCTCTGTAGGTACCTTCTGTGCCAATAATGCTGGGAAAGTGGGGAAGGAAGTTGGTCTGACATTGTAGGATAGTAATCTAATCGGAGCCGATTTAAGGGCATGGAGCAAATTAGGATGGGAAGAAGAACGGGAAAATTGGCAAAAAAAAACATTTTAAATAATAATAAGCGGATTAATAAGGGAAGTAGTCTACCTGGCTCACTCATTATACATATTATTAAATGCAGGCTCCTGTTGTCATTCTCAGGTGTATGGAATATATGGAAACGGAGACGTTTAGACAGACGAAGCCTTTTATTGAACTTGCTCCTTGTTTCGTCCAAAGGTTGAACCTATTCTCACAATAGCATTGTATCGTTGGTGAACAATTTTTCTAATTCCGATTTCACACTCAGAGCCTTTGCATTTTAGTAATACGTACCACTGCTTCCCAATAATCCTATCTATCTTAAAATTAGAACTACTCTCTAATGGCTGTAAATGTGAATATACAGGTTACAAGAAACTCACGTAAATAGTAGTTACAATAAATATGGCGGGCTAAAAGTGCTAGATACAGTAGTAGGTACCCTAACCCTACTCCAAACCTTAAGAAGACCCGAAAATAAGTAGTGTTTTTTTTTTTATTGGTAATTAATTGCTTTAGTTAAGCACTAAAGTGTTTAGCATAGCGACAACGCAATCGCTTAATGGGAAATTCCGATAATTATCATTTCCGCTTAATTCTTAAATGAAACTGCTGATTTCCATTGATAAGATGGGCTGAGAGATCCGGCCATGCCTTGAGTGTACTTAGTTCTGAACGTGTGTGGCATCCGAGTTTCCTGAAGGAGCTCTCATGACCTCTTCGGGAAACAACTCATTCATTGACTGACAATTCCCAGCCCATTTAGCGTCCTGTTACTTCCTAAAAACAGGCAGGAAGCTGGCTAAAAATCAAAATAATCGGGGCACCGTAAAAGCTACTTCCCAGGCGTCTGTGCGTCACTTTTCAATTGTAACCAAACACAAAACCAACAACCAAGTCAAAGCCCCGTACTTTTGTATGTACTTGGTACCGAAGAAATAATATGATCCCTCACATACGCGTACTTCATTCATTCCGAATTATATATTTAATGTAAATGTAAATAGGCTACTTTTTACAATTAGATTTGGAGGCCAATTTTCTGGATTGGGAATTAGGACGGTTTTTTGCCCTACACACAATGTTTATGATTCGTAAACAAAGTAATAATGTATTGTTCTTTTTTTTACGTTGTTATAAAATTTTAATTTCTAACTGATTTAATGGATCAGATTCATTATTCGTGGTAACAGTTTCCACTAAAGCTGCAAGTCCGCGTCAGACCAGGACCCTGAGATTAGGAGCTCTCCGTACGCAGGTACGCATAATGAATGGAAATGGTTCTGCCAAACTTGTAATTACGATCTGCCAATACAGAGACATCATGTTTAAAGCTAAAGGTCGACGTTATCTCTACCAAGTACCTACACTACACCTACCGCCTACCGTAATGTAAGTAAGAGGATACTGGTCAATTCTGTCATGATGGACGAAACCTACTGTTGTCCATCAAGCTATTCTGGTCACGTTTGACAATGAGCCGTTTTTCTTAGGCCAAGCTAAAGTGACTGGCTACTGGTTGCTCCCATTCCCGAAGGCTGTCAATTTTCGAAGAATGAAAGTTGTTCTACGGGGACGGGAGACGTGCGTAATCAAATGCAGGTACCTAGGTATAATAATTACAGGATTTGCTTGTATTGTAATACGTACATACAGTAATCAATACCTGTATGCAAGTTAAAGATGATTTTAAACAATATGGACTATATTCGAAATGTAGTATGTACCTATGTTTAAATCTTTACCTACGCGTAAGATACAAAAGTGTCATAGGAAGCTCAAGCATATGCAAGACAACTTGACTGACGCCAGGGATGTCTAATGTTTATGTATGCATAATTGCAAGATACAAGATCTATTAAATAATTCGGATATCGAACTTCACGTCATCCAGTGCTGGGAATTCGCAATGCGGTTATTCAATTGGGAAATTTTTTTCCGAAGAAGCTAATTACAGTTGACTGACTGGAAAAAATTATCGACGCAGCAAACTAAGTCCTTGAAATTTTAGACAACCGAAATACAATAAAAAGATTAAACTATCCACCGTGTATTATGAAATGTGGCACACGAGCTGCTAAGCATAAAATTAGTAGAGATCCTAAATACAGAGGTTGTGCAAGGCAAGAACACATTAAGTTACAGACGTTATTTGCCTATAATAATGCTCAGTTATGCAATGATGTATTTAGTATTAAGAATATAGCTCTATTCAAAGGGTTTACTAGGTAAACAAAATCCCAGCGCATGCAAGAGTCCTTGGATAAGGATTTATATAATCGGATCAATTCCCGGAGTAGATATTGTTGCATGTAGTGTGAGTGAAACTAATCGACACGTCCAGCTTAATTTTTATGTTATGATTGTCCTGTAAAAAGAAACTTACATAAGGGTAAAGGAATTCCCTTGGATTTCACCACTTAATTTATCGGAGGCTCACAGTAGTATTTTTGCAGAAAAAGATGTGGAGACTGCTGACAACTGACCCTGTCTTGTCAATTTTTTGCATACTCATAACTTTAATGCACATCACATGTTGTGAGCTTGGGACATTATGTATTACTTTGTTCAATCTCCTAAGGAAAAGTTTTAGCCAGACATTTTTTCAGAGGCTGAAGTTTCGGTCCGTCCGTTTGAAACGAGATAACTGTTAAATACGAATGGTATCAAGGTAAATGATAGCTTAGAATTTTTACCTGTTTACAGGCAAGGTTTAAAGATCCAATTGACTCAGATTCGCTGGAATAAAGCCGCTAATAAATGTCAATGAAGCGAAAGGTCGAGAAGCATCTTGAAAACATAACTTATACCGATGCCGAGTAGCAGATCAAAATGCTCTGTCAATTAGTATATAAAGGTATAAGCTAGTGATGTCCATCAATCCATCCCATACTTCAAATTCATATTATCAAAATAGAAGTAACACAAAAGGCAAGTTGCCACATTCTAAAATCAAATGGTTACAAACGCGTGTAAAAGCACATTTATTAGAAAACCTAATACCTACCTAATAAACAGCATATATTTATGCTAATACCTTCCTACTAAATACAAGTACGTGTTGCATTTACGGCAATGAAGAAATCCTTACAGTAATCTTTGGTCAGAATCACCAATTTAAAATTTCCTCGTAGTTTAGACGAAGGTGAACCCTTCTAAAACGCTAATTGTCCCTTATAATAAAGAAGGAACAAATTAAGTACATGAAATGTTTTATTTGGCGTACTACCTTAACCACGAATTGTAAAAGTATTTATCTAAATCGTAATCATAATTGAGATGATCTCTAGGCTAATACGTCCCTAAAAGGTAGAAGGCTCCTAATTTGTCATTAAAATATACCCAGAAAATATAGATTTTAGCTGCAAACCAAATACGGAAATTAGCAAAAATATATACTGGGCACTCAAACCTATACTTTTGATGTATCAGTTTTGGGGGAATTTCATTAAGCTTCTTGTCCATGCAATCATCCAAAGCAGTAATACGCTATCTATCAATAGTAAAATCCTTTCTTAAACGAAGATTTGTAATACTGTTAGTTCAGGAAATAAAGGAACATTTAAAAAAATCAATACATTCCGGTTAGTCTGCCCAAACAGCATTCCATGACTGTCCAGTCCAGTATTCAAATATACAGCCAGCTCAAGAAATACCGAATATGATTTGTGAATATTATTTGAGTAAATCACTAAAAGCTGCATTAAAATATACAGCGTAGTACTATCTCTGTCTATTTATTTAATTCGCAAAACGTGTGACTAGAAACCGGCTTAAATCCGGGTTTGCTTGGGTTCATATTCTTGTAGTTAAGTTACTACTGGATCCTGGACAAGGTATTTTTCCATGCGACGCACATTCTGTTTCTTATGTAACATTTCGTGGAAAAGGGAATTCGATCCTTGTATAATACTGGTTTCACTGGATTTCCCTGCTTTTAGCAATGGATGCGTCAGCTGGATTGGGATACATCGAAAGTCACTTTAAAATCACACAAAAAATCAAATCCCATTTAGGATTTTAATAGCCTTAAACCTGATTTAAGGCACGTGTTAGGGTGAGACTCTCAAAACTCCGAATTAAATCCTTTTACAATAAGCATGCTAATTTGCTAATATGGGATACTTACTGATAGTATTTACTATTTGGGAATTAGCATTACTATGCGAAGAACACGTGAGTTAATTACGGTCAGGGGATATTCAGTTACCATTTTAACACAATTACGGCTACGTATTCTGTATATTATGCAAACTTGCATATTGGCATATTCTCAATTTTATGAATGTAAGTAGTAATATCATCGCTCTCTCTCCCTGATGGTTCTTCACAAGGATAAGTGCATAGAACAATTTGTGTCTTGGTTATTGACTACAATTATGTGTAGGTGAATTTGCATGCAGGGCACAGTAGAAAATGACATAAAAACAATACCGCACACTGTACGTAGTACTTGCCAAAAAAAAAAAAAAGAAGGATAAATTATCATGTTCCTCTCTTAATTTCAATGCCGACGCATATTGATTCCTTGTATCACATAACGGCAAAACTGCACAACTGCTTTCCAATTTCCAAGCAAGCGGTGGTGGTCGGATCACCATCGCCAATCGCCACGCTATCTTTTATATGTAGTATATGAATACTATGGTAATGTTCATGCACAGTTGCATCTGATTTTTCTCACTTTCATTAGCCCAAAGCCGAACAAAGTAGTTCAAGGTTAATTGCCGTCTGATTATGAGGAATGCATAATCCTTGTTGGACATTGAGTTAACGTGAGGCAAGTCCCATAAATAAAACTTTAATTTTTGTAAAGTCTCCATGATGTCCAGATTACGAATTCGCAGTAAGGTATACTTTAATTGTACCTACCTACAATAAAACCAGGACGAAATCCTGCCTCGAATACGGAATTTAGCTATCGATTCTTGGCAAAAATTACGTACGTTAATGAATATATTTTATTATGTGAAACACGTATTTTTATGAATTTGGGGTAAGGGCAGAAGGCAGTTAGTTTAGATTGTTAAGGTAAGCGCCGCAAAACTAATCAATGTTTGCCTTTTTGTCAACAATAAGGAGTAAAATATGTATTTGAGCCCATAGTACGGTAGTACCCACCCGGCAGTGGATCGTAAATCCCGTTTATGGGTCGTTTCACTGTTCTAAGCTATTTATATGAATATAAATGTAATATGAGTTTAATATTTGTGGGTGAATAAATCTTGTATATAAATCAATATACAAATGGGTAAGTAGCCCACTCTATGCTAGTCCATAATTTTTAAACGAATGCTTTTGCTTGAAATAGTATAGATGTTTTTCACCTTAAGTCCCTTCTTGTATTTAGCCGGATGGGTGCGAAATTTAATGAACTCGACATTATCTTGTGTGTGGGAACATTTAGCGGCGTTAAACTTCGTAGCCAGGATAGGGGTTGTCAATTAAGAGCTGAATGTGGTCAGTCGGAATCGGAAGTCAAGGTAGAAAAATCCTCTCAATTTAATGAAAGGGGGTGCAACTAACTTAAGAGCTTTTAGTGTGGGAATAAGCGGAACAGTATTAATGTCAGTTATAAAATTAATATGTGCAAAAGACTGAATTTCCTGCCGTCAGTCCTAGCACTAATCTTAAGAATGTCGGAATACATATACCCACTCGTTATCCTGTCATAAGTCATAACTCCGAGGGGTTTTACTGTATGAGTTTATGAATGATAATTATACACATTAAACTCTTTTCAATACAAAATGGTATTATTAAATCCATTCTTCCAACACAACTCCTAGTTGAAGAAGGCTTGTATTTATTGATGCCAAAAAATACTATGTTTTATGGGACAAAAATTATAGATATGAAAATAGCGCAAGAAATAAGCACTTCTAGACAGTTGCGATTCAAACATTCTACTTTTAGAAATATTCGAATACTAGAGGTATAAAGAACATATTTACAATTTGAATCTATTTAATTTACTTTTGACCATTGAATAATTGCAATTTACAACAATTTGAAGTTCACCCTCAAAGACTGTAGGGGGGCAATCAATTTATTTTAACTGATCAACTGCCTTTTCATTGAAAGGTTGCCTCAAAGACACAGCAAGAGGCTTGAATGGATACTATTTTTGATTTTTTTTAAAGTGTCATTCAGTTAATCATTTTAACATTTGATGACAACGTGATTCGTAAATAGGCTACAGGATTTTCGGCAAAGGTAATTATGCGTCGCGTCGTCATGGTCATTCTCTTATTCAGCCCTGCCACAACCAAACGAATGCAATACAGTTAAAAGTTCAAACCTGTTTGTGTTTACGAGTTGGTTTCCTATATTCCAAAGTGAGCAGAGCCCCATCTGCCTGTTATCATAATGCGTACGGGGTTAGTCGATTGCCGATTGTTGATTGCCAGTTAAAGCGATCCATCTAGGTTGTGACGGAGGAACCCCGCGAACCGGTTTAACGTTTAGATATTATTTACCAGTTTCCAGTAGTAGTACATGTACTATATGTAGGCACTCTATTTATTAAGGGTGACTGGGTGACATAAGGTAAGCCTTTATGCATGTCTCGGGTCCGTCTGTGTGTCCGTTCGTGTTCAATACTCTTCATAAAGTTCAACTGTTAGGGATGGGGATGGGGATATTGCAAAACATTATTTCAGGCAATGAGTATAATTACCACTGAAAAAGATGGGCCCCCCTCCCCCACGTGACATTCAAGGGTAGGCAACGACATTGGGTACAAATCCATTAAGGGGTGTATTTTAGTCAGACCAATTTGCACAGTGATGGTATATGATTGACTAAAGGACTCGCACGATGAATCAACGCAAACGTGAAACTTGCACAATTTGTATGATGTGTCTACGGAAAGGTTCTACCAGACAGATTACGTCGTCGACCTTGCTTTTGAGGTATGATCCATACATACAACGAGGGTCAATTCTGAGTTTGGTGAACTTTTCTCTGACGGTTCAGGGATGAGGTGTTCACAATTCTTCTTGTGGATGAGTATCAATAAAGCAGAAGACAGCTCATGCACGTGACCGCTAATATGGGTCACATATAGGGTCAACACTCGATTTGCAGCCAAAGGTATCGAGTGAGTTATCTGTAGAAAGCTTAGGTAATAGAGGTTACATCTGTGACTGTGACTATCTTTCAGACATATAACCCTCACAGTGGTCGCTAGAGGTCAACGAAGAAAAAATGTAGGTGCGGTGCCTATTGAAAGCTTAGGTAAAGTATATTACAACTTGCAGCAGTGCACTTTCTTTTGACATGACCCATACAGTGGTCACCAAAGGTAAGGTCAAAGTAACGGGTAAAATTTCTCACTCGGCGTGGATCTGCTATCGCAGTTCGGAGTATTTATCTTTACGTCATCCTTGGCTTTGCTGTCTTAAGATGGTTTATGTTTTCACGTTCTCTTTGTTGTAATGCTGCTTAATACTTACTACATACATGACATGGTTTGTCGTCTTAAGGTAAACAGAACGATCTCCTCCGAATCTGCAAGCGATATTCATTCACTACTCATAACTAACTATTTAACTATGGTTAGATTTCAAGTTTTTTAGTCAGGTTAACCGTTTGTAACCTAACTTAACCTACTTAAATTAGGATAATCACAAGTTTGCCGGACGAGCTAGACAATCAGGCGTACGGGTTATGTATCCCAGATTTATGCTTCAGTTTTTATTCCCCTCCATTTCAACACTCCGACGCTGATTTGTGGTTTGCGGACTGTCACCACAATCTGCAACCTTAAAATTTTGTGTTACACCAGGGACCAAGGATCACAATATCAAAGCATTGCGAACAGTAACTATAATTACTAACACAAGAAATAGGATTTAGGCAATAGGATGAGTGCCTACACTTTAATAAATGCACATGGTTTGACGTAATGCTGTAAATATTTATCCGAGCACTATTATTGGCTTAGAAAACCGGCTTTGGTGCAGACTTTGGAATTTGGAATTGGATCAAGAATCAAGAATACAATACACAGTCATTAGTGGTTGAAATAGAATATATATGTTATGCGATACGTACATCCACATTTAAGCAAGAGCTACGTAAAATCAAAGACAAACTGCGTATAAGACATCGAATTTAATACGTTTTGAGTTAATTTCGTAATTTAACGGTAAGTCGTTCAATCGTAACGCTTGTTTTATACTTTTGAAGGGACCTTAGAAAACTTTCACGTCTTGTCTGACGCCCTATTGTTATATTTTATATAGGAATATAGTGGTAATTAATACTTTCCTGGAGAAGCAGGGAAGTGTAAATCGGATTTATGGGCTATATTTCTGAACCATGAACATCATCATTTATCATGTTACAGTGTATTCTCTTGCTCTATGCCGATGCCGGAAAGTGGCGGTTGCCCTACTACAAGCGGTAAAACTTGAACTTCACTTTAAGCAATTCAACCGTTATTTCTGGTCATTCTTTCGCAATTTGGCTATTCGCAATGGCTTCGTCTTTAATACGGTTGCTTTTCGGCAACGTCGTTCAAAGAATATACCAATTTCTGCGATTTCATAAGGCTCCGGCTCTTCTGGTGGGAAAGGCTTGGTTTCTCTTGTTTGCCATTCTCTTCATCTCTGTCCAGCTCTATCTCTCAAATAAATCGGCTCATAGAAGGACACTTGTGAAACATTCCGTCTTTTGGAAAGTTGATGAGCGGATCCTGCTGTACAGTGCCCTGTTGGAGGCCGAGGTCAAGGTCTTCCTCGTTGATCCCAGCCTTCTCATCCCGCTCGTCCCGCCCACGGCAACGCAACAAATATCAAAGGACCCAGCTGTGAAGCAACTGTTTTCCAAGGACTTCAAGGAACCGCCGAGCAGCTTCCTGGTAGGACTTCTGATCAACTGCTCCTCAAATCTAACCAGCATCATTGAAGCGATCTCAGGGGTGGCTCGAAGGCGCAACGCTGAAGTCGTCCTTTGTGACTATGATGACGTGCCAAGAGAGTTTAAGATTAGCGGTCCATCCAAACCCACCGTAGGTCGGATTTTTCTCGTGTCCAAGGACGGATTCAAGCTTCAAATAATTGTCTTCCATACCGTATTGGATTCAACGTTCTACTGGAGCTCAGGCCTGTCCACTGATTGCCAGTTCCAAGACCCAACGTATGACCCCGGCGTTCCGCTTGGAACCCACTCCACGCTTTTTGACCGGTTTGATCTCCAATCCGAGGCTCTAGAATTTAATCGAACTAAGCTCCGCGTCCTTGTTCCGGACGACGTTCCGAGTTTCCTACAGCAAGTTCCACATTCGACGTTCAAGGGATGTAACCGGGATTACGCGGATTTCTTCAAGCAAAAATACAATACTTCTGCGGAGGACCAAAAACGGAGTGATACCAACAGCCGGCTTACTTTGGTTGCAGTTAAGAGAATCCTGAACGAGACCCTGGTTCCGTTCTGGATATGCTGTGGGACCTTGCTAGGTGAGTGTATCGATGCGCTTCCGCTGCACAGCGCCCCGTAATAGTAGTATATTATTTGCAGGCTGGTATCGCCAGTGTGGGACGATCCCATACACGGTTGACTTGGACCTCTGCACACACGCCAGCTTTGCATCGGATACTCTAGAGACGAAGGTCCTTGAGCTGGCCGCGCCCTCCGGCCTCTTTGTACACATGGCGAGGTACGGCTTCCCGGAGGCGGGCCTTGAGCTGGCCCTGTTGACCAAGAAAGGTGGGACCCGGGTCGACCTCTTCTTTGTCTACCCGGCAACGATCGAGTGGCCGGAGCTGGAGGGCTGGGATGACCTCCCGTGGATCATATACTTGCACCGTATTGGAGATGCCGCCTGCGCCTACCAGTTCTACCGTATCCCTCCAATCACGAGCCTATGCTCCACCAACCTCCTTGGCCTCAAAGTTCTGGTCCCATGTGACCCCATGCCCTCTCTCCTCAACGACTATGGGCCGGACTGGGGCTTCCCGGCCAAAGATTATAGTTACTACTATGGAGACTTGAGTGGATTGAGGTATTGGAGCAAGGCCCAAGGACCATTGGCCTTCGCTGTACACGACATTGAACCTAGTAGTCCCACATCCACAACAGAGATGCTGAACGGGTCTCAGCCGTTCAATAGCTAATACTTATTTTAATTTAATTGTACATGTATAATTTCAGTGTCTAGAGCTTAAATACAGCAAGATGAACTGAAAAATGCCAAAGCCTTTTATGCAAAAAACTAATCGAACATACTGCTTTTACCTACTAAATACATGTAGGACATGAATAACATGTACCGAGTACAGATACTTCATATGTAGTACTGTGGACTGTGGTGTGCAGATGCAGCTCGCCACGTCGTCGTCATACAAAATACTATAACTTACTACTATGTACATATAAATCGTTGGTCTCTTGTGGGATTGTCAGCATATTGTTTGTCCGCTATCTCGTACTGGATGAGCGGATTCCGATAGGAGTTAACTTAAAATTGTTCCTACCGTGATAAAATTATGCATAGACAAAAGCGGGCTTTGGTGAAAAATGATGCACATCTGGTAGGATTCGAATTGGCGACCTTCTGCCAAATAACTGAACAAATGGATTCCCAAACTGAACAGTGAGCAGCTACTTTGCATAATGCAAACTGCCTAATTTCCTGTGAGGACGTAACCGCCGAGCATTATTATGCAGTTGCTCCTATTGCACTATCTATGTACATATACTGCATATGTATGTATATATTGACTAAACTACGATAGTTGGATCAGTTATGAGCTCTTGCAAAATGCAATTCATAAAGAATCTGTATTATCTGCGACAATTATACGTAAGGTAGGTATGTTATATACTTAGATAGGTTTCAGGTTTTTAGTTAGGTCAACAGTCAGCACCCATATGTGAGTTTTTGTTTTGGGATCCTCTTATTGGCACAACCCCGATTAGACATTTAAAACTAATTCATTTTAATCTACTCACAACTGCAACATTAGACAGCATTCGGCCAGCAAGTACATAGGATAGTAACTAAGTACTACTCTAAAAGTAGTTACAATGTATAAATATGTATTGTATCTCCTATGTATATATGTATGTTCCTAACCATAATACAAAGGCAAGTGGGTTGCAACTTTATTTCGAATCCCATGTCTATTTGAGCCTTAGAGATGTATAAGATAGTGTCAACCTGCATAGCCTAAACAGATTCAAAAGGTGCCGAAATAAGCTCGGAGCCCCAAACTCCTGACCTACCCAATGTTAATGCGTAATTTCTCGTCCTATGATCTCACATCTCACGCACAGTAAAAATATAACACGCCTAAAGTTCCAGCAAAATCTCCATTCCATTCCTTATTCCATTCTCTTCACTAGCATTCTTATTTAGAGACTTGTCTTTTGGTCGCACGACACAATTAGCAGTAAAAAAATAAACATTTGGATTTTTAGATCATACCAAAACTCGAATTAATTTTCTGTGGGCTTACCTGAACACATTGCTGTTCTCCAAGTGACTCCGTGTCAGATCTACGTGGTAAGTTTTCCAGTATTTTTAGTGCAGGTCTTTCCTGTGAGTTTTCGTTGTAATAGTTGCATTACGTTTTGTTTTACGTTTGCTGTGCGGAATAGTTCACTTTGTAATTCGTAACTTAAGGCCAGGCAGGCAGTGCTACAATGACAAGTGACAAGTTCTTAAACTGTAATAATTATTCAGCATTCAGTTACTAATAAGTAGTTCCCGGTTTTTTGGGAAATCGGGGCTGGGCCATGTGTGACCTGTCCTGTTTATATGCTAGGCTAGACTTCTAAACTGTGAAGCCGAATGAGCCAAAAATCAATTCTGTCTGCATGAGCCGGCTAGGCTTTTCCGGGACCCGTGTCACGCATATGCATTCGGATTCGGGGACTCGGAAAAACGGGGCCCAGTGTGGAGTAGAGCATGAAGTACATACATAGATGCTCAGCCTAGTCTAGTACTGTTCTAAAGACTAGGACTTTTCGGTAAAAGGAAATAGAAAAATCCAAAGATCGCTGCATCAAATATGTTTCCGATTTTTTTAGACTTAGCATGACTGCGCTAGAGAACCTCTTGCAGAAGTATGGGAAGAGGCCCGTGTACTTCGGTGCGCTGGCCGTCGGCGTCACTGCGATTTATGGCTACTACTGGAACTACTACGCCAAGGATAAGAATCATACGCCGAAATGAAGGAGCGTCCGGCTCTCCGTCTTTAGTTTCCCCTGTCCGTAGAATTGCTTCTGGATTGGTAATTTAGTAAACAACAAAAATCGAATTTCGAATAATTTTAAATTTAATTATTCGAAGCGAGGTAAATTCGGAATATTACATTTTTACAATAGTTTGAGCCGTTTAGAACATTTGCTACAAATATACAGAGTAAGTCGAACATCTACTTCCAAATCTTTCTAGAAATTCTTTCCGTGAGTTATTAGTTAAATATTTTAATACAGATACCTAATAATATTTATTTACGGGGATCAGTACTTAGTGATCTTAATTTTGTCATAAATACCTACATCGATATTTCATCATCTATCTTACTGTCAAATTCTAAAATGCTATAATATATCCGTACAAAATTACAGTATGTAGCTTGATGTTCGGATTCCAAATTCGAGAAGCTTATTGTCGAATTGATTGTTAGCGAAAATAAAGTCGGAATATTGTTAATATTTTACCCTTTTAAAAAAAGACTTGTTTCATCGTTTTCTCTATAAATTGTTGTCGACTTTTGATATTATGATCTAGGGCCAAGAAAAATTCACATGCGATCAGCATTTATTTCAACCATATAATTATAGCAGGTAGTTCCAAACCCTGAGACATGGAAGCATATTAACAATCTAAAAGTTGCATAAAATTAGAAGCTTAACATGGATGGTTTGAAATTTCGGGGATCTGTTCCGTAGGCATTCTGTTCCGCAACTTTGGAGCGGCTTCAACTCACAGCAGGAAGCATTAAGAATTTAGAATGCACTAAACTTTTTTTCGGCAAGTAAATGTGTCAATTAGCCATAGACCAGCTCACAAATTGCAGGAAGTATATTAAGTATCTCTGTTGGCAGTTCATATCCAAATAACTAAACCAATTTTGGAGCGGCTTCAACTCACAGCGTCGCTTCTTGGTGTCTGAAAAAGTTTGACTTTTCTCTTGAACGCAAGGTGACAAAATTTAATTTCCTCAAGGTATTTTTTAGAATACCGGACACAGAAGTCCCAAAAAGCCGCATTACGGGCTGCTGCCGTGTGCTACTTGTGTTATTAAGCGTACTCAACGTTGTAAATGGGGAGATGTCGCTGCTCCTGAACGTATCAGGCTTTGAAACATGTCTGTTTCATATGGTTGACTCAGATTCTGGATCAAGCATTTCCACCACTACTGACGTACTAGAGAGACTCCTTGTCCAGAATCAAGGGCCGCAGTCGAGGACCGTTGCAGCTTTGAATTCTAAACAAGATGGCCTGAACGGAAGTTCGGCAAGTTTGACCTCTCTGAAGCCTTCGTCCTACTATTCGGAGTCCTGCTCCTTAAGCTTCATTGTCCAGGGACACTGCGGCAGGAGAAACCTGGGACACATTCGGACGCCGTGCGTTCTCTGCCGATCAGCATATAATTCTGATACTTGACAAGTTCCCTCAATATAACCAGCAGGTCCCCGAAGAGTGTCAGAACCTGGAAGAAACTTCCGGGTTTTGGTATCTTTATGTCTGGATCTTGAGCCGGGATAGGAAAACCATAGAGAAGTCATACCATTACTGTCGCTTTTGCGAAAAGAAGTTCTCAGGATTCACTGACACGAACTTCGGCCTCCTTGACTGGAAGCAGTATTTGAGCAAGTCCATGGAATCCAGGACCGTTCTTACATATCCAGCTGCAACAGGTTACGGCGACTGGTTTGTCAGCAAATGCGGGTTCCTCTATTCGAGGCGACCTCAAACTCCAAGGGGGAGTGACATCGGATGTATTCCAATGCAAGTATTTATTGAGAACGCCGCAGCCAAATTAAACTTTACAGCAGAGTTTGACAGGACCCGTCGGGTTGGCTCAAAGCGTTACATTGGGAAACTGTCCAACCGTATGGGCTGGACAATAACCCAGGACGCGGCCCCATTCCAAGAGATCCAAATCCAAGTGAAACCGACCAGATCAGGTTTCTCTATTGCACGAAGCGGGAGGAGAGGGAAGCATTCAGCTTCTTGTTCTGGATGATGCCCTTTGACCTCACGACTTGGCTCCTCATCTTTCTACTCCTTCTGCTCCTGATTGGTCTTTTTAGAGGGAAGGGACTCAGAGTGCCGGGTGCAGTCCTCTTTCGACAGTATGATTCCGGGCTCAGGCGACCCAGATCCCTCTTTATCTGCATAGCCATTTCCCTGGTTCTGAACTATGCCTACGAAGGGATCATTTCGAGCTATGTTATTCTCCCGCCCCCGCCCTTCGTGTTCCAGAACCTCAGAGCACTCCTTGACGCCGGCTACACGAACATATATTTCAACAAGCGGGCTGCCCCACATCGTGTTGACCTTACTCCGTATGAACGAATATTCAAACGCGAAGGGATTGAGGGGAAGGAGTTGCTTCGTTTCGTTGACGTGGAAGAACAAGGCTTGTCAGCATTGAAATATCTACGATTCGCAAATGCGACCCGTTCCGTTGAACCGATTATACTGTTCCTCTGCTCATTCATGAATAGGAAAATAGACCCGGAGGTGAGATGTCATTTTGTCAAGGACACGATAATAGATAAGCCTTACCTGTACAGTTTCTTTGAGGAAGCGGCGGCGGTGGGACTTGCGGAAATCGCTCAGAAATTTCAGGAGGCTGGAATACTCTCCTTCTTTAAGGGCTATGCCGAATACTTGTTTGCTTATATTAGGATCCCGGAATTTCGTAAAATGGAAAAAATTGGGCCGAGTTCATTTGGGATGAATGACTGGAAAATCCTCTCAATCTTTATTATGTGGGGCTCGGTCGCAGTACTCGCCATTATTGCACTCGTTCTAGAAAAGGCTTATAAGGTTATAAGGCTTGCAAATTGTAAAATTAATCCTTTAGATAAAGACGGAAGAAACTTGCTTGGTTATATCTTGCGTGTACCTATGCAAACTGTTTGGGCACTGGAACCGTTATTATACGCGTGTTGTTTTGTTAGGACAAGGTTGGACTTCATTTAATAATTAAATCTGCAAAAAGGAATTGTATGACTTACTACATATAAACTACATACACCAATTAATAGTAAAACCTATTATGAGTGTTATGAGTATCTACAAAAAACTATTATTCTCATGTCACTATTCCATAAAGCCAGGAAATTGATTAAAATGTGAGCACTTTTTCTCGGGTTAGTGGTAAATATGCCGCAGGGATGGATATCTAAAATGATATTTTACCTTAAACTGTAGGCGCACTGTATTGTAAATTGTATTTAAATACTTCTACTTTGACTAGCCAACAAGCCCGCCCTAACGCGGAATAAGGATCTACATTTTCTCCATATTTCTAGAGTACATCTACCATAATACTTACATTCAACACCTTTATGGCACGTGTGCTCTATAAATGTGGAGAAATGTAGTTGCTGATTCCGCGTTAGGGCGGGCTTGTTGGCTAGTAACTAAATAGTGATAGTACGTGGAACTTGGAACGTATCAAGATATCAACCTTTAATAAAATAAAAAAATATCCGAACGGAACCATTCCGCATCATGATACGTGTACGTATTATGTACATTACTTCATACGTATTATATATACATATAATTAAGAGCAAATTATTACCTACAATGGATACCGATGGACAATCCACACATAAGAGAATTTAGCAAGAGGTAAACTTTATTCTGGAGGCGAATTAGAATAATTTCCATTCAAACGACCAAAAAATTAACTTTACGGCGCCTGTTCCGTTGTGTCCTCAAGCCTTTTGTATTTGGGACAAGGCGAAAGTAGGCTATACGCCATTGCAAACAAATTAGTTCAACTCAATCGATCACCTTAGATTATGACTTGTAGCCGGATAAATCCTCTGTTAAGCTTATTCGTCGGCGGAAATGACCCTGGTCTAAACGTGCCGGGCGTCGAGACCTGTTTGTTTAACTTGGTACACTCGGATTCCGGTTCCAGCATTTCCGCGACTGACGTTCTGGAGAGAATCCTTGTCCAGAATCAAAGCCAACAATTTAGAACCTTTGCTGCTCTGAATTCTCAACCTGCTGATACCTTCAACGGCAGTTCTGGGTTTGGCTCAGTTCAGATTGGTTACTGGCATTTGTCGTGCCTTTTTTCTGAGTTATGTAATGAGTTTCTGTAATAAATATATTATACAATGAAAATCAAATAGTTCAATTCCATTTTTATTCCGATACTGGATCATTATTAGATGAACATTAGGCCAACTCCGAAAGCGTAGAAGAGGTTAGGTATAAAGTGTAAATAAGGGATGCCTGCTCCGCTGCAAACGTTCCCTTGGGGAAGGAATCCTGGAAAACAGTAGCAGCCCGCATCAATACAGGCCGAATTGTCAGGGCAGATCGCCTCGTCAGGAACTTCAACTTTGGCCGGCAAGGGTGACATAAGGCAGACAAAGTCCCGCAGGATCAGCGTCTCATTCTTCTCTAATTTGGGCTTACTGGGGGATTGGTTCCCACCTCCAAGGCAGGAATTGATTAGAACGCAGACTATTAGAACAGAAATATGAAGTTTAGTCATTGTCTCTGCTTCCGCTCTCTGAAATAAATGGAAAAGTGTAATTGAGATATTTAGAAATTAGTCAAACATTCATACAAGAATTGAGTGATTTTTAATTTTGAATATTATTTTACCTTCAGCTTCGGCGTCTAGATCCAGATCACAGTTTTTTGAGTCTTTGGTATGTAATACCTACAATTGACTGAATACTTAATTGATGTATTTTTTATGATATTACTAAAAACAGTAGTAGCACCCTAAATTAAGGTACCTTTAGCCATCCTAGGTTTTGTGTACTTCTATTATAATCCACTCTTTCGGAATGACTGTGTAGGCGAACTCAGTCTGCATTTTCCGTGAATTCGGCTTTATGTGATTTCTATTTTTATAACTAAATATAAACACTAGACATACATACATATAAATAGGTTGGTAGCATGTGTCCACAACGTACTTACTAATGCAGAAGCTAAGCATAAAGAGCTTGCCAAAAATAAGACGAGATGTGAATTCATATCCATTCCTCCGCGCATATACTCAATTATGGCATCTGTAAATGTTTACGGAAAATAATATGATCGAAATATAATGTTAGTATGTACATAATAATTGTTAATATCCAGTATTTCATGTATGAAGTAGAACAAATAGCGGGAATTGCTATGTAAAGACTTTTTTTTTTAAATATGCTGGAATGAAATAGTTTTTGCCAACCTTTGAAAAGCTCAGAAACATTTATATGAAGTATAGTACGCATGACAAAGTTAATGTTATGTCAAAATGTTGGTCATAATAATGTTAACACGAAAGAGTAAGAAGACTAATTTGCTTAAATTAAAAATTATAATAATCCACAAGTTATATCATAGCTGCTCACCGTATAACAACGAAAATTAACAGTGGGCCTATTTTATTTGTCCTTCACAAATATGGAATGTTGTTACCTATATGCCGGTTGGTAGGGTATGTATTTAAAATACAATAGGTAGCGTACTTAATCAATCATTATTTACTAGATTAGTATTAGTATTGTCAGTAGATTACTTCTCTAATTCTGTTTTCAAAACAGTATAAGTATACACAGACGCGTGAAATACAAGAATATCTCATTTAAATGACAGGCGGGTTTCTGTTAGTGTGTTAAAAATTCTTCTCACTAAAAATGCTACAAGTAATAGAAGAAAAATAATGAAGAAAGTTGAGCTTCTAACATTTTTCCTAGTGCTGCCACCGTCTTGTCTTTACTGACAACTGACCGCTTACCTTGTTAGCTCAAAATGAAGAGAGCAATTGTAATCATGAGCGTAAATGTGATGCTGGTCCCGAGGCTACTAATTGAGTGTCCGCTGTTACAAGCTCCACGACTCTCGTCAGCCCTGTAGCCCTCCCGGCAGATACAGACCAGCTTGCATTCAGCGTTAGGTGGACACCCGGAGTCCCGGAGGCAGGTTGTAAGCAGCGTCCGCTTCTGCGTATCGTCAGCGTAGCTCCCAACGGAGTCCAGAGCATTGTTGAACTTCTTACTCAGCGTATCGCTGTAGTCGTCTCCAGAGGTCAAGGTCACCAAGGCCAACGATAGGAACAGTATGAACAGCTGAGTCTTCATTTTTCAAGGTCAACGTCTTCAGTACACACTATATACATATATTAAATAACATTTAGTACAAGAAATAAGCCTTGGGTCAAGTACTAACTGTGAATTGACTGTTAAGCGTCTTGTCAATACAGGCGAATACACTGCGAATAACTCTTATTAATTATTAATTTGGTTTGTTCTAAAATATAAAACTTACCAAGACTTGAAAGTTTAAATTTTTTTATAGGATGTAGGGTAGGCTAGGAACAGTTGCCTCAGAATCCGCGCGAGTAGCAGGGTAAAAAGTCTATACGACGATTGACGATAAGTATATACATAGATAGGTAGGTACATAGTACAGAATTAGGATGATGATACATATAGAGGCTCAGCATTCAGCATCCTTCCTGGCCTATGCACTTCTTCATAGGAATTTTCTTTTATAGCTCTTATTATCATAAATGGAATATGTTACGGACTTTTGTAAATAGTAGATATTATCGTATGATGGATATTTATTTTCGACTAATTTGAATTTGAAATCGATAAACATTTTACCATGCTTGTGGTCCAGAACGAAGTAAGAAGGCGTTTATAAATGATCCAGGTCCAGGAGCAGTCCCCTTTTCTGGCCAGTTTACTGTAGTCTGTAGTAGCCTTTAAGGGTACAGATACAGTCAATACCTTTTACAGGTGCGCAGCGGTTAACGTCGGGGGTATGTATGTTTTTTATAAAAATAAAAATGGGTAAATGACAAAGAAACATCCCAAGAAAGTAAAATATAGTGATCAGTATTATTAGATAAACAAACATTTATTGTAATATGAGGGTACTTTCCGTATTGGAATAGAAGCCGCAACATGCATATATATGTACATATATCCTAATACATAGTATGTACACTAATGCATTATACTATGTAGGTATGTAGATACTGCCTGACCAGAACAAAGCCGATTGAACAATGACTCAATTCCTAATAGTAATAGGTGCCCAAGGACGTTGCCCTGCCTAGCCCTGCCCTATTGCGCTTGCTATTTCTGTAGCTGTACATACATATACTGTACTACATAGTAGTACATAGAGGCTAAGGGCTATGCCCATTCACTTTTTATTTTTGAAGCAAAACGGCTGGGGATTATGTTCCATTAAATTTTGAAACATAACAATTCGAGTTGAGCCTTGATCTTTAAAAAAATAATTTACTCTCCAATAATGCTGCAATTGATTTTGAATCAAAAAAGCAAATGAGAGAGAAGGCCAAGAGTTACAAGTGACTTTTCCATGCTAGAGCGTATATTGTTTTATATCGCCTTACTGTTTTTGGTCTTATAGGATAGAGATAGGACTAGATTTACATTTGATTAATTCCTTTATTCATATGAAAACCTTCCTAAATACAAATAGTTGGGTTGCAGACTCCAATACAAATACAAATATGGCGATATGCTTTATTACAAGAATTTACCAAAATACAGAGACTACGGTAAGTACCTATATAATTATAGATCTGGCATCCTATTAATCCTAAACCACTCGAATAACTAAATCCGTAGACTTTGACTACAATAAAAAGTTACCATAGTCTGACAAACATTACATATTCTGGAAATGTTTCTCAAAATTCACATTGGATCCTTTTCTTATTTACCTCCGAGTATACAATTACGAATTAGGAAGCACAGTGGATGGATGATGGTACGTCAACTACAATAAACGACACTCCATGTACTCGTAGTAAGGTCTTCCTTCCAGTTTTCCACAATTCTTTTTACTCCACAGTCCATAGTTTTGCCCAGGCTTAGTTACCTGCTAATCAGAATTGTAAATCTATTTTCAAAAATGGAGATCCTGTAAACAGGGAAAGCGTAATTATAATTCAAGGGTTATTGTACCCGAAAGCCATTTAAGATTGCATGTTGAGCTCCGCGGGTCGTAGATTGCTTCTGATTCTGAAGCCGTAAAATCAAGTAGTACAGTTTCTCGTTCTCGTTGCTCAATTGGATTTATAAGACTGAAGCTGAATATAGAATATACTAGACTATTAAATGCGAGATATTTCTGCCAACAAAACGAGTACGCCTGTATGATTTCGCCCTGTTCCCTCAATTCAAATTCCGAAAGGGCGGTATTGCCTGTGAATCGTATCCTAACGTGTCATGCTGGTTTGGCTACGTCACTTTTTGAGCTCCTTCAGTCACTTTCATTCAATTTTTTTGACCCTTTACCTAGAAATTAAAATATTTCATAATTAGTTCAAAGAGTACTTCGGGTAAATTTAAATCGTAATGGTGGAGGTAAAAATAAAAGGTGAAATTAAAAAAAAACTCTTACACTTTTCGTGTCGGTATACTAATTTTAATTTGAGCTGCTCGTGAAAAGCCATATGCTCGACAGCAGGGAGAGCTTGATTCCGATTCGCTCAATACATAGTCTACATACCTATTTGGGATCGTGTTTCCGTTGGAACTGTTTCAGATACTCTGCAGTCATAGCGCCGAACCCGCATCCGCATACCAAAGGTGAAGTACTGTGCGCAGGCTACTCGTCACTGGAATATTTTATACGTTTTAGAATGTGGTAATGAATTTTGAAATATGTGCAAGTTGTCAAATCGCAAATTCTATTATAGACTACCTTAGCAGAGTTCAAGTAGAGCTGCCGTTTTTGGTGAGTCGGACTTTGTGCAAGTTTAAGAACATATCCTTCTCATTCTTATACATAGAATGGTACCAACACGCCAATAATGCGGTATATTGAACCCTCGTTGTTATGAGTACTTGTCGTTCCAAGCTTCCAGAATATTTGTACTCCACAATTTTGTCCAAGCTGAGATACCTGTTAGTCAAAATTGCCAATGAATTTTAAAATAGTATGTAGGTGCCGCCTCATTTTACACAAAACTACTTCAAAACCATAAACCCGTTTGCGCGGAGCGCAAAAAAACTTTTGAAATCTACAGCATCTTATTGCACAAAAAAGTTTTAACTGTACTTCAAAACCAATAACACCCTTGCGCGGCGTGCGAGGAAATTTTGAATTCTGTAACATATATTCTGATTCTACACAAAATTGTAATTCTAGTTTTGGAAATTTCTAAATCTAAAGTACCTAGTGAAAACATTTTCAAATCTAAGCATCTGAGTTTACACAAAACTACAGAAAAACCACAAAAACGTTTTCGAATAACTTACCTTCCGCCATTTGTTATTTGAATTGGATCCAACCAGGCTCCGCCGTCAAGGGAGTTCTATTAATTCCAGTTTAGCCCAATTGTTGAAAGCGGTCCAGCACCGTAGACGTTTTCCAGCTGAACCGCATCAGGTACCCTGCAGCAGTTCGGGTTAGGCTTGAGCCCGAATCCGTGCAGCCAGTAACCACGTAGAACACTTTGCGGACTGATAGCTTAGGTCCTGCTCGCCAGCTTATTTATACCAAGAGGAAATAAAGTCGGCCCATATTCTTGGAAAAAAGGAAAAGTAAACATTTTACTTCCTCCTTTAATGCTTCGGCGTGGACAACTATCAACAATTCGTTTTCAATTTAGGACTAAGTCGTTAAAACCCCGGTCATCGCCCCCAAATGGGACTCAATTCGAGGAAATGTTGTTGTCATTTGAGCCAGCCAAAAGCAGTCGTAACAGGTACGAAAAAGTACTGACTCCTCAATTTAGGCCATGTACACGTTCTAAATGATGGCTTACGCGGTGTAAGGGGTATCTAGAATACATAAAAAATGTCGTACGAAGTAGACGTATATATGTAGATACATCCTGTTTACGAATTCATAACCTATTACACGTGTTACTGCAAACTGTAAAACGTTTACACAAAACACGTAAGAACTGTCTTATTTTTGGATAAGAAAATGCCGATCGTCAAATTGTATGTAGAAATATGGGATATTTTTTAAAAATTTAATTTAATTCCAGATTCAAATTTTAGGACGTCAATGTTTTATTCTCATAATTACACACCTGAATTTACAAGAGAATGGAACGTGAATGCCTATATCGTACATTCTAACTTTAAATATTTAACTAACCTACTGGTACATAGTAGTTATTGTACAGTACAAAAGTATAGCTTATCTTTAGGGACCAGACGTCGTTTGGTCCCTATAACGTAAGGCTGGATGGATGCTGGAACTTGGCTCTTAAGAAAATATTCCTGTATTAATTTAAACTAGAACTTATAAATATAATTCCTACTTAGATATTTCCTCTTAAGTCTCAAGCATGAATTGACATTTTTTTTAAAATGCCAATAGCTTCGAAATGTAAGCCGGACCTAAATTGGCACTCCACTTCCAACTTTCATTTAACTTTGGGCTACACGGTCTACACGGTCTAGCATTTACTAAAATACTTGACATTAATCAAGAAGCCTCTTGTTCAACTAATCGTTCCACCTCCAACATCGGTTTCAATGACAAAGTGGAAAAGCTAAATACCCTTTATACAAAGTAATTATATAATTGAAATCCTAACAGAATTTCAATATACTATCCACCTGAATTTTTAGTGCTACCTTTAGACTTAATTACGCTTACATTAATCTTAAGTAAATCAGTCAGCCCTCTTGTAGTATATTCTCATGCTACGTCTACAGTGTAACGATTTTGGGTAGCGGTAGGACCGGCCATAAAATAATTCGACAACATTTCACAGTTCTCTATTCCTGAGCTCCATTTACAGAAAGTTTCCGTCTTCCTT